>JAJHZJ010000387.1:541783-719283 GCA_023548195.1 Bettongia penicillata ogilbyi
AGCCAGTAGCAGCTTGCTTTTTGATAATTATCACTTTATGAAATGTTTTGAGATCTTGAACTGTTAGTGTACATTCTTCAGTTTTTTTCATTGATTCCCTTGATATTCATTTTTAAAAATTTGAATGTATTTATTTATTTTTAGTTTTCAACATCATTTCCATAAGATCTTGAGTTCCAAATTTTCTCCCCGTCTCTCTCCTCTTCACACCCCAAGACATCATTCATCATGATTATCCCTTTCCCCAATCTGCTGTCCTTTCTGTCACAGCCCTCTCTTCCCTTATCTCGATCTGCTCTATTTTCTTGTGGGGCAAGATAGAATTCTATACCCCATTACCTGTGTATCTTATTTTTCAATTGCATGTAAAAACAATTTTTAGCATTTGTTTTTAAAACTTTGATTTCCAACTTCTTGCCCTTTCTCCCTCCCCACACATCCCCAATGCAAAGGAAAATAACTCAATATAGGTTATACATGTATAGTTATGCAAAAGACTTCCAGGAAAGTCATGTTGTGAAAGACTAGTTATATTGCCTTCTATCCTATCTTGTCCCCCATTTATTCTATTCTCTCTTTTGACTCCATTCCTCCTCAAAAGTGTTTACTTCTAACTAATGGCTCCTTCTATTTGACTTCCCTTATGTCACCCCCACACCTTGCTTATCTCCTTCTCCCCTACTTTCTTATAATGTAAGATCGATTTCATAGCAAATTGCGTGTGCATGTGATAACCTCCTTAAGCCAAATGTGATGACAGTAAGCTTCACTTTTTCCCTCTCACTTCCCCCTTCTTTCCCTTCATTGCAAAAGCTTTTTCTTGCCTCTTTTATGGGAGAGAAAAGTCGCACCATTCTATTTCTCCCTTTTGTCTCTCAACATATTCCCGTTACCCCTTAACTTGATTGTTTAGATATGATTCCTTCTTATTCAACTCACCCTGTGCCCTCTCTATGTATGTATATAATCCCTCAAACTGCCTTAATACTGAGAGAAGCCTCTAGTTATAAATGTTGTCTTTACATGCAGGAATGTAAACAGTTCAACTATAGTAAGTCCCCCATGATTTCTCTTTCCTGTTTACTTTTTCATCTTCTCTTGATTCTTGTGCTTGAAAGTCATATTTTCTCTTCAGCTCTGGACTTTTCATCAGCAATGTTCGAAAGTCTTCCATTTCATTGAATGACCAATTTTTCCTCTGAAGTATTATACTCAGTCTTGCTGGGTAGGTGACTCTTGTTTTTAATCCTAGTTCCTTTAATGTCTGGAATATCATATCCAAGCCGTTTGATCCCTTAATATAGAAGCTGCTAGATCTTGTGTTATCCTGATTGTATTTCTACAATACTGAAATTGTTTCTTTCTAGCTGCTTGAAATATTTACTCCTAGACCTGGGAACTCTGGAATTTTTTTACAATATTTCTAGGCCTTTCTCTTTTTGGATCTCTTTCAGGAGGCAATAAGTGGATTCTTTAAATATTTATTTTATCATCTCGTTCTAGAATATCAGGGCAATTTTCTTTGATAATTTCTTGAAAGATGATGTATAGGCTCTTTTTTGATCACGGATTTCAGGTAGTCTCATTATTTGTAATTGTCTTTCCTGGATTTATTTTTCAGGTCAGTTGTTTTTCCAATGAGATATTTCACAATATCTACTATTTTTCATTCCTTTGGCTTTGTTTTATAATTTCTTAATTTTTCATAAAGTCGTTACTTTCCATCTGCCCCATCCTAATTTTAAGGAATTGCTGTCTTCAGTGAGCTTTTTGACCTCCTTTTACATCTGGTCAATTCTGCATTTTAAGGGCATTCTTCTCCACGTTGATTTTTTGGATCCCTTTTTGTCATTTGGGTTAGTCTACTTTTTTTAAAGTTTTATTTTATTAAGAATTTTTTCGAGTCTCCTTTAGCAAGCAGTTTACTTGTTTTTCATGATTTTCTTGCATCACTCTTATTTGTCTTCCCAATTTTTTATCTACTTCCTTGATTCGATTTTCAAAATCCTTTTTGAGTTCTTCCATGTCCTGAGACCAATTCACGTTTTTCCTGGGGGCTTCAGATGGAGAAGTTTTGACTTGGTCGTTTTCTATTTGTATGTTTTGTTCTTCCTTGCTACCAAAGTAAGATTGTATAGTCTGATTCACTTTCCACTTTTAAAAATATTTTTGTTTGTTTGCAGAGTTCTACAATCACTTCCATATATCTTAGGTTTTTCTCCTCCCTCTAAATTTGTATTTACTTGGGGATTTTCAATTTTTCTTTTTCAAGCTTTTTCAGTTGCATGCCCAACTCATTCATCTCCTCTTTCTCTATTTCATTCAGGTATGCATTCAAAGATATAAAACTTCTCCTAAAAATCGTTTTCGCAGTATCCCATAAGATTTTGTAGATTGTCTCATTATTGTCATTCTCCTCAATGAAGTTCTTGAATGTTTCTGTGAATTGTTGCTTAACTCATTCTTTAGGTTTGGATTATTTAGTTTCCAATTAATTTTAGTCTATCTTTCCATAGCCTTTTATTTCATATAATTTTTATTGCATTATGCTCTGCCTTTCTGCACTGGTTTGTTAGGTTTTTATGGCCTAGTATATAGTCAATCTTTGTATAAGTGCCATATACCTCTGAGATAAGGGGATATTCCTTTCTATCCCCATTCAGTTTTCTCCAGGGATCTGTCATATCTACCATACAAAGAGTTTTATTCATCTCCTTAACTTCTTTCATTTTTGTTTTGAGGTTAGATGTATCAAGTTCAGAGAGGGGGAGGTTGAGGTCCCCCACTGGTATATATTTGCTCTCTATTTCTTCTTGTAACTCCATTAATTTCTTCTTTAAAAATTTGGATGCTATACCACTTGGAGTATGTATGCTCAGTAATGATATTGCTTCGTTGTCTATGATACCTTTTAGCAGGATACAGTTTCCTTATCTCTTTTGATTAGATCTATTTCTGCTTTTGCTTTGTCTGAGATTATAATTGTTACACCTGCTTTTCCTATGTCAGCTGAAGCACAATACATTCTGCTCTATCTTTTTGTCTTTACCCTGTGTGTATCCCTCCATTTGAAATGTGTTTCTTATAAAAAAAAAAACATATTGTTGGATTATGGCAATGATATTCCTTGGTGTTTTTAGTTTGGGATCCCTTTTGGGAGTTGAACAGTGAATTCTTTTACGGATTATTTTGCCCTCTAGATGTAGGACTTCTGGGGTGGTTTTACTTGATGATTTCTTGGAAGATATTTTCCAGGCTCTTTTATTCATCATGGCTTTCTGGTAGACCAATAATTCTTACATTTTTCTCTCCTGGATTTATTTTCCGTGTTACTTGGTTTTCCAAGTAGATATTTTACATTTTCTTCTATCTTTTCATCCTTTAGACTCTGTTTGACTCAGTCTTGATGTTTCATAGAGCCATTAGCTTATACCTGCCCAATTCTAATTTTTATCAAATCGTTTTCATCAGTTGATTTTTGCATCTCCTTTTCCATCTGTCCAATTATTCCTTTTAAGTAATTATTTTGTCTAGTTAGATTTTGTACTTCTTTTTCCACTTATCCAATTTTCCCAGTTCAGTTTTGTGCTTCCTTTTGTCCAATTTTTGTTTTAAGGGATCTGATCTCTTGAGTGAATTCCTTTTTCTTATTTTTAAAATCATTGACCAGTTTTTCTTCTATTTCTCTAATTTGACTTTTACAATTCTTCTTCAGTTCTTCCAAGAGTGCTGTTTGCTTTTGCAACCAGTTCATATTCTCTTCTGAAGTTTCAAATGGGAATACAGTCTCAGTGCTGATCTCTTTGGTAGTCATGTTTTGGTCCTTGTCCCCATAGAAAAATTCTATCATCTTTTATTTTCTGTTCTACTTCTTTTTCATGATGATGATGATGATTACACTTTTCCTGGCTTTTAAAGTAAATCTCTGGGGAGTGGAGATAGCAGGGTGAGGGCAACTACTCTGCCAAGCTCTTAGACAAACTTCCTCAGACACCTCTAAAAAAGAGAATCTAACAAAATTATGGAGGTGTAGAATACAATAGAAGACAGACTATGGTAGATTCACAGTCCAGGACAGACTGGAAGCTAGAGAGGAAGGATCTGTTCCACGGGGGTGGAGGAGAATACAGCACAGAGCACAGCCTTCTTGTCATGGCTGAGAATATCAAGAAAGCCCCAGGGCAGTCTGAGGAAGGAGTAGCATGGTGGGAGAGTTGTTCAGGATGAGAATCCAGCAGAGCCAAGCGAGTGACAGCCACAGATGGAGCCCCAGATATATGCAGCAGCTGCTCCTGAGACTTTTAGCACACAGATTAAATATCTGTAAGTCACTTACTTGAACTTCTGGGAACCAAAATGGAAGAGTGATTAGTAAGTGCTCTCACCTCTTCCCCTTGTTGACCTTGAAAGAACCATAAAATTTGTCCCCAGAAAAATCTTGGATCAGTGGGATCAGCAGAAGGGGCAAAGAGTCTGGTAGCACCTTAGGCTAGGAAAATAGCTGAGGGGAATTCCTCTTACAGTGGCATAGGACCAGATCTCCAGGGGGGTGGGAGCCTTGCAACCAACACAAGGAACCAGGTGCCTCAGCACTCCAGGGGAAAGGGGAAGACATTGGATCAGCGTGTGATCATCAAGCCCTGAGCTTGCCTATACTCTAGCTCACTGGAGGAGATTTCCTGTGACCAGAACACCCCTCCCCCACACTTCACAAGCTAGCTCCAGGGCTTATCCAAGGAAACAAAAACAGAATTCACCTTTGCTTTCTCACACCAGGTATCTCAGGACGAGATTCTTTAACTTTCAGCTGAAAGAAGCAGAGGTCACAACACACAAACCCTCACCATCATGAGCAAGAAGTGAAAGAGAAAGGAAAACACTACAGAATCTTTCTATGGGGACAAAGACCAAAACACGAATATGAAAGAGGTCAACATTGAGATTACATTCCCATCTGAAATTTCAGAAAGGACTATGAATTGCTCACATGCACAAAGAGCACTCATAGAACAGCTGAAGAGGGAAATAGAAGAAAAAATGGTCAATGATTTTAAAAGTACATAAAAAGAATTCACTGAATAGAATAGCTCTTTAAAAAGGAAAATTGAACAAATGGTAAAGGATGCACAAAATCCGACTGAGAAAGTTGGAAAAATGGAAAAAGAAGTACAAAATCTAACTGGGGAAAATAATTCCTTAAAAGGAATAGTTAGAAAGATGGAAATGGAATGCAAAAGTTATCTAAAAAAACGATTTGATGAAAATTAGAATTGGACAAGTAGAAGTTAATGATTGTATGAGACATCAAGAATTGGAGAAACAAAATGTAAAGAATGAAAAAACAGAAGAAAATGCAAAGTATTTAATTGTAACAACAACTAACCTGGAAAATAGATCCAGGAGAGAAAATTTAAGAATTATTAGTATACAATTATTAGCCATGATGAAAAAAGAGTCTGGACAATATCTTCTAATAAATTATCAAGGAAAACTCCCCAGAAGTGCTAGATTCAGAGGGCAAAACAGTCATCAAAAAATCCACCCTTTGAGAAAGACTCACATATGTGAGCTCCGAACCCACAGGCCATAAATTACCTATGGAAAGAACTCCCAATGTGTTCTGGAGCAGTGGAAGCCACGCAGCAGCAGAGTGGAGGAGATTTCTGTTCCAGAGAGCATTGAAAAACCGACCCCAAATGTCCATCAGACACCGGAGGCAGAGCAGAGCCCCTGCCCTGGCTGTGTGGCCCCAGAGAAGCAGATTCAAGCAGGCTTCAGGGACGGAATCTCTGGCAGCTGCAAGTGTCCCACAGGTGCTACAGGTTAGTGAGACAGCCTTCTGGACTGGCCAAGAGGGGAGCAGGGTGTCTCTGTGGCTCGGGCTCCCTCGGGAGGAAGCAGTGGGGGAGGCGGGAAACAGGGGCTCCCAGAGCAGACAGGAGCACAGGGCCATTATTGAAGGTCTCTGCATAAACCACCTGAGGGAACTGAGTCTGGGAGGTGGGCCTGCTCCCACCTGAGGAGCGGTAATTAATCTCTCACTAAATAGAAGCCCCCCCCACTGAAAGCCCTGAGGCTGGGGAGCAGCATTTGAATCTCAAACCCCAAGCACTGATCAGGAGGGGGTAAGAAAGAATCTCAGAAGTCAAGTAACTGATTGGGAAAATGCCCAGAAAAGGGAAAAAAATAAGACCATAGAAGGTTACTTTCTTGGTGAACAGATGTTTCCTCCTTTCCTTTCTGATGAGGAAGAACAATGCTTACCATCAGGGAAAGACATAGAAGTCAAGCCCTCTATATCCCAAACATCCGAAATAGATATCTAATGGGCTCAGGCCATGGAAGAGCTCAGAAAGGATTCTGAAAATCAAGTGAGACAGGTGGAGGACAAACTGGGAAGAGAAATGAGAAAGATGCAAGAAAAGCATGAAAAATGGGTCAACACCTTGCTAAAGGAGACCCAAAAAAATGCTCAAGAATATAAAACCTTGAAAAATAGGCTCACTCAATTGGCAAAAGAGGTTCAAAAAGCCAGCGAGGAGAAGAAAGATTTCAAAAGCAGAATTAACCAAATGGAAAAAGAGGTTCAAAAGCTCACTGAAGAAGATAGTTCTCTTAAAATTAGAATGGAACAGATGGAGGCTAATGACTTGATGTGAAACCAAGATATCACCAAACAGAACGAAAAGAATGACAAAATGAAAGATAATGTGAAATATCTCATTGGAAAAACAACTGACCTGGAAAATATATCCAGGAGAGACAATTTAAAAGTTATGGGACTACCTGAAAGCCACGATCAAAAAAAGAGCCTAGACATCATTTTTCATGAAATTATCAAGGAAAACTGCCCCGATATTCTTGAACCAGAGGGCAAAATAAGTGTTGAAGGAATCCATCAATCACTGCCTGAAAGAGATCCAAAAAGAGAAACTCCTAGGAATATTGTGGCCAAATTACAGAATTCCCAGGCCAAGGGGAAAATATTGCAAGCATCCAGAAAGAAACAGTTCCAATATTGTGGAAATACAATCAGGATAACACAAGATCTAGCAGCTTCTACATTAAGGGATAGAAGGGCATGGAATATGACATTCCAGAAGTCAAAAGAACTAGGACTAAAACCAAGAATCACCTACCCAGCAAAACTGAGTATAATATTTCAGGGGAAAATATGGTATTTCGATGGAATAGAGGACTTTCAAGTATTCTTGAAAAAGACCAGAGCTGAAATGAAAATTTTACTTTCAAAGAAAAGAATGAGAAGAAGCATGAAAAAGCAAACAGCAAAGAGAAGCCATAAGGGACTTACCAAAGTTGAACTGTTTACATTCCTACATGGAAAGACAATATTTGTAACTCTTGAAACTTTTCAGTGTCTGGGTAGTTGGTGGGATTACACAGACACATACACACACATACATGCACACACGCATACACGTGTGCGCACACACACATACACATGTGCATGCACAGACAGAAACAGAGAGCACAGAGTGAATTGAATAGGATGGGATCATATCTTTAAAAAATTAAGGTAAATGTGTAAGAGAAATGTATTTTATTGGGAGGAGAGAGAGTGAAATGGAATGGGGCAAATTATCTCTCACAGAAGAGGCAATCAGGAGACTTTTTAGTGGAGGGAAAAAGAGGAGAGCTGAGGAAAAAAAACATGAAGTTTACTCTCATCACGTTCCATTTAAGGAAGAAATAAAATGTACTCTCATTTTGGTATGAAAACCTATCTTACAATACAGGAAAGTGGTGGAAAAGTAGATAAGCAGGTTGGGGGCGATGATGGAAGGGAGGGCAATGAGAGGAGGGAGCAATTTGGAGTCAACACTCGGGGAGGGACAGGATCAAAAGACAGAATAGAAACAATGTGGGGCAGGATAGGATGGAGAGAAATATAGTGTTACACATCACGACTATTACTGAAGTCATTTGCAGAACTACACAGATATGACCTGTGTTGAATTGCCTGCCTTCCCAAAAGGAATGGATGCGGAGAGAGGGATGGGGAGAAGTTGGAACTCAAAGTTTTAGGAGCAACTGTTGAATATTGTTCTTGCTACTAGGAAATAAGAAATACAGGTAATGAGAAAGAAATAAAAATTTATCTGGCCCTACAGGACAGAAGAGAAGATGGAGACAAGGGAACGGAGGGAGGATAGAAGAGAGGGCAGATTGGTTATAGGGGAAATTCGAATGCTTGGTGTATTGGGGTGGGTGGAGGGGACAAATGGGGAGAAAATTTGGAACCTAAAATATTGTGAAAATGAATGTAAAAACAAAGTTAAATAAATAAATTTATACATCCAAAAAAAAAAAAATAAGAATCCACCCTTCACCTCCCAGAAGGGATCCCAAACTAAAAACACCATGAAATATTGTTACCAAATTTCAGAGCTATCAAGTGATGGGGAAAATACTGCAGCAGGTAGAAAGAAATCTTTCAAATATCGAGGAGCCACAGTCAGAATCACACAAGACCTTGGAACTTCTAAATTAAAAGACTGAAGGAACTGGAATGTGACACTCTGCAAGGAAAAGTAGCTGGGACTGCAGCCACGGATCAATTACCCAGTAAAGTTCAGCATAACATTTCAGGCAAGGAGATGGACACTTGGTGAAATAAGGGATATCCACACCTTCCTGATACAAACATCAGAACTCAAAAGAAAATTTGATCTTCAAACGCAGATCTCAAGAGAGGCATGAAAATGTAAACAATAGAAAAGAAAACTTCTTATTCAATTTAGGCAAGCAGTTTACCTTCCTATAAGGGAAGATGATACTTGTTATTCCTGAGATTTGTGTATTTATCACGATATAGAAAAACGATATACACAGAGAGAGTGACTATAAAGTAAATAACGTGATGATAAAAATGTGATTTAAGTGTGCCAAGGGATTGTAACAAGAGAAGTGAAAAGGAGGAAGTAGAAAATGCTAGGTTACATCACAGGAAGAAGGACAAAATTATATTACAGTAGAAGGAAAGAGGGGAGGGAGATGAGCATGGTTTGAGAAATACTCTCATCTGATTTGGTTCAAGGAGGGAACAACAAACTTAGTTATGCATATAAATCTAAGGGGGAGGGGAGGCAACGAGGGAGGGAAGAAGTAGCAAGGCTAAAGGGCAGTAAAAAGTAGGGGGACTGAAAGAAGGAAGGGAAGACTGCAGGAGGTGGTGGTCAAAAATTGAAACTGTCTTGTAGAGGGGAAGGGAGAAAGGAGAACTAAAACCACAAATGGTGGAAAGAAGATGGAGGAAATGACAGAGATAGTAATCATAACTGTGACTGTAAATGGGATGAATTCTCCCACAAAACAGTCTGTTCTAGCATGGCCCATTCTACCCCTCACCCTACTCCAAGAGTGTGGCATGATAGACACTTCTAGGTTGTCTTGGGCTAGAGATTGCTTTATTCTGTCATTCTCTGTGTTTTACAGCTCTAGAATTTGTTTAGAGTCATTTTTTACATGTATTTGGCTGGGCTTTGGGAGAGTGCTCTACAAAGCCCCTGCTGTTGGTCTGCTATCTTGGCTCCACTCCCCTTCCCTTGATATTCTTGAGCTTTTGTTCTTTCCAATTTATATTTTATTATTTTTTTCTAGCTCTCTATATTGAAGCATTTCTTAATGATATATTTCTCTTAGTATATTTTATTTTAATATCATCAGTATTTTTCATTACATTCTTTTTTGGAGAAGTTCAATAAAACTAATCAAAATATAAAATGTTTGAACTTAAATGTTATATGTACCTATGGTGTCTCACCTCTACAAGTAAGGAAGCAAAGGTTCATCTTATATCTCTTACTTGGGGTTAAGTATACTCATTACCATTTTTTTAGCATTCAGTTGAAAAATAAGAGGACAAAAATTTGGGAGTCAAGAGGGGAAGAGACATAATGAATTCAGAACCTGTAGGAAAAGAATTATATTAAAGTATTTCAAGAAAATCAATTATATGGATAATAACTTGACTTTAAGGAAATTAACATAGGTTCCAGTCCAGGATTTATCAGGAACCACCATACCATCCGTATGTGGAACAATGGATGACAACAAATGGAAAAGTTTTTAATGCTGTGGATAAGTTCATTTTATTGGTATTGTACTTTCAAAGGATGTACATATTGATAATGAGGTTAATGAACATTTCCAGAGCTAGTTCAGTGCTTAGGAGGCTCTGAAGGAATATATGGGAGAGAAAAAGTATTAAATTCCCTACCAAATTGAAGGTCTATAGAGATATTGTGTTAATCTCGTTGTATGCCTGGGAAACTTGGACAGTCTACCATGGCCATACCAGGAAACTGAACTGCTTCCATTTCAATTGTCTTAGGAAGATTCTGAAGATCATCTGGCTGGATAAGGTACAAGACACTGAGGTCCTTAATCAAGCCAAACTGCCAAGCATTCACACTATGCTTCAGGAAGCACAAGTCATGTGGGTTGACCATGTTGTTTGAAAGCAAAATATACACTTACCAAAAAGACTATTTCATAGAGAACACACAGAGTACAAGTGATCACATTGTGGTCAGAAGTTTCTCTCAAGAATTTTGGAATTGACTGTGTGATATGGGAGACACTGGCATAAGACCATTCAGCATGGCGTGCCCCCATCGGAAAAGGTGCTGTGCTGTATGAGGAAAGTAGAATGAAACAGCTCAAAGGAAACACAGGATGCACAAATTTAGAGTATCCACCTCAAATGTTCACATGGACTATTTATGCCCGATATGTGGTAGAGCATCCTAAGTTGTTATTGGTTTGTTCAAGCACAGTTAAATACGTTGAAACTTGACTTTATCATAGTGATATCATTTTGATCCTCTTCAAGAATGAACGTCAACAATCTTCTCTCTGTCTCTCTATCCTTGTCTCTTTAGCATTCTATCACCTATCTACCCACCTATTTTATTGATTCCTTTCAAAGAGAACTGACTCTCTAGTCATAGAATCTAGATTGAAATCTTTCCTTAGATGCTATATTAATTAGGTAAGTCACCTAAGCCTAATGAATCTTCATACACAACATAAGCCTGATCCTTGTACTGCAATTCTATGGAACTCCAGCAATATTTCTAGAATAATATATGGGTCTTCTGTAAAAATTTTAATAATGGGTTCTCCATAAAAATAAAGCATGCAACAAACATTTCTGTTTAATCTTCAATTTTAACATTTCTCTAAATCTAAAAATCAACAAAGCATTAAATCAAGTCCTAATTTGTAGTAATTACTAATTTCTGAGTTGTGAATTTGGACACTGAAAATTTAACAGTCAACTTCTACAGACCAGTTAGAGCTGGCTATCATGCCCCACTGCCCATAGAGAACATTCAATTTCCCATCTCTGTACCTTTGCACATGCTACCCATAAAGCTTAGACTGTACACTTTAGATTTTCTATCCTCTGCAATAAACGCAGTATCTGGAAAATATTTAGAGCTTCAAAAAATACATAAATTCCATCATTACCTAAACAATTGAAAATTATTAGTTAGTATTGTTAAGCCATTCAGTCATGTCTGATTCTACATGAGCCCAAGGACTTAGCATACCTGGCTCTTCTGTTCTCCATTATCTCTCCAGTTATGCCCAACCTCATGGTGGTTATTTCCATGACACTATCTATCTATCTTATTCTCTCTTATTTCCTTTCCTCTTCCTTTCAGGTTTTCCCATCTTCTGGGACTATTTCATTGAGTTCTTTTCTAACCATATGGCCAAAGAGTCTAAGTTTCAGCTTTTATATTTAAACTTGCAGTGAAAATCCTGAATTTATTGCTTCAAGTATTGACTGATTTGATCTCCTTGCTATCCAAGGGACTTCTCCAGTCTCACAATTCTGAAGCATCAGTTCTGTGGTGTTCAGTTTCCCCCAATTCTCACAGTCATACGCTGGGGAAAAAAAAACAAAACATACTTTTGATGTAGAGGCTTTTCTTATCCAGTTGTTGTCTTTGCTTTTCAGCATGCTACCCAGATTTGCCATAGCTTTTCTTCCAAGGAGTAAGTATCTTTTCATGTCATAGCAGCAATTATGTCTGCAGTGATCTTTGAACCCAGAAATAGACAATCTGACATTGCTTTCAATTCTCCCTCTGTTTTCCAGGAAGAAATGGGACTAATTGCAAGACCTTGGTTTCTTTGATGTTGTTTCATGACAACTTTTACATTCTATTCTTCCTTATCAAGTGGATTCTTAATGCTTTGTCACTTTCTATCATCAGAATGGTATTGTATGTATATCTGAGCTTGTTAATATTTCTTCTGCCAATCTTAATTGTAGCTTTTAATGCTACCAGACTGGGAATTTATGTACTCTGCATATAAATTAAATAATAAAGTGACAATATACACCCTTGTCATCACTCTCTTTTTAAACTTATAGTAATCTATTGTTTCATATTTGGCTCTCTAATTGTTGCTTCTTGGTGCACTTACAGGTTCCTCAAAAGATACGTAAAATGATCTGCTACTTCCATAGCACATTTTGTCATGATCCATGCAGACAAAGCCTTTTCTCTATTCACTGAAGATTATTAGAGAGAAGACTTATCAAGTTTGTTTTTATAGGAGCTGTCATGTATATTTTAAATGTATTTTAAATTATCAATAGAAAACATAATATGAATTCAAAGTAATACTACTTCAATATAAGTGTATTCTACTAATTGTTATGGACTCTAATTTATGGTACTTGCTATTTTATGTATGTCGGCAATTCGAGTACTTGGTTAACTATGCAATAAGTCATCAATTTAGGTAAAAAACTGACTACAACTCAGTAAAATTGATTACTTGATTTCATGTAGATCCCTATCCTATTTTATCCCTCCAAAAAATCCCCGTAGGAATGACTGACATTTCCCCACCTTTTAAAGGTTTGTAGTGTTTTCATATAAAAAATGGCTCGAGACTTTAGTTGCGTTATAATCATTAAAAAAAACAAAAGAAATCCATTTGAATTTCCTTAGTATAAATTGTGTTTTAACATCATCAACACTGTTGACTTGAGACTCATGTTAAATCATGTCACTTTAACAACTTGTAGACACACTGACAGATGAGGAAATTGATTGAAAACTAACCAAAAGAAGGTGCCGTTGAAAACTAACCAAAAGAAGGTGCCGTTGTTGTCAAACACTGTTGTACCTTAGGTTTGCTTTTCTCCAATACCTGAGTCATTATTCAGAACAAACTGATATTATTTTGCTTTACATTAGAGACTCTGAATCCCACACCTCTATTCCTGCCCCCAAGGTCAACTACTAACAGCATCTCTTCCATCACAGAATTACAATTTTCTACAATGTTATATAAGGAACTGCTACTCAACTACGTGTTCACTCTCAATTGGAAGAGATAATCATAACTAGATACACTAAAACTCACTGCAACTGGAAAAATAAATAAAAATGGCAATGGCAAAACCAAAATATCATGTTTAATCTCTATTTCTGGGAGGAAGGCCACTGAAAAGAGCTGAAATTTAATGTCATAAAAAAAACTCTTTCTGAGCCCAACAGGTATACATTTACCCTATTTTAATATTCTATTCATTACATTAATTATTTCTATTCATAGCTTGAGTTTGGAGAGATTTCAGAGGACATACAGTCTTAATCATAATAGATGCATAAAGAAATCTCCACCGCAACATAATGGACAAGTAGTCACTGAGGTTTTGCTTGAAGACCTTCAATGAAAGAGAGAGAAATCACATTCCCACAAGATAGTCCATTTCACATCTGGTTAGATTTGATTGTCTGGAAGTATTTTCTATGAAAAGAAATCATAGAAAGCAGTATGTTTTGCTGGTCCCAAATATCATTGTTTTTGTTATGTGTGAAATTACAGTATTATTAGGGCTATGAGGAGACAGAAGAGTCTCTTCATTCATTTCAGCTTCTATTAGGTTTCGTTAAGCAAGCTAGTAAGAATGAAAAGAGAGACAGGGCAAGGAAGGAAGGAAGGAAGGAACAAATGAAGGAAGGAAAGAAGGAAGGAAGGAAGGAAGGAAGGAAGGAAGGAAGGAAGGAAAAGAAGAAAAAAATTAAGGAAGGAAGAGAAAAGTAGGAAGAAATGAAGGAAAGAAGGAAGAAATGGAGAAAGAAAGAAAAGAAAGCAAAAATGGAAGGAAGGGGGAGGAGGAGGAAATAGAGAGAGAAAGATATGCAGAGACAGACAGACACAGAAAGACATAGATGGGAAAACAGGGAGAGAAGGGGAAAAAAGTGACATAAACCAACTATGACCTTTTCTATTTGCTTTCATATTTCAAATATCAATACTTTTATTGTTGTGTAGCCCTTCTCTTGTGACAGATCACCATGTCTGTATAACTGAGGAAATAGTCTTTGGGAGCTGCTATTGCCATGAAGCTCATCCTACTACAGCCAGATCATCCTACTACAGCCAGCCTAGTGATGAACACTTTAGAATGGATCCTGTTTCATGAGCCAGAGATAGGCTTTCAATCTTTCTATCTATGAGGAAAGTCTTTTCAGGTTAGTAGCACCCAATAAAATACATGCTTTTATGGCATAAAGTAGAACAAATATTCATGTAGTGCCCTATGATGAGACTATGGCATCAGACTTAGGCAAAAATCATTAATTTTCTGTGGCTTTTATTCACTTTCCCCTCTGGAATCAGTCTTCCAGATCCTTGCTTGATTTATTAAAAACAAACAGGGATCCCAAAGAGTAACTAATCTACAAGACTGGATGTTTCCCTCTTTGGTTCAAATAAAGGAGGATAACAATGTATGACTGGAATCTATACAAGGAGAAAAAATGGCTTCATGATTATTGATCTACATTTACATTTTCGAATATATATGATGAATTAACACAGGAAACTTGATGACCTTTACATTCTACAATTTGCATCAGTGGTGCAAGTTCCTGCATCAATGAAATCATGAATTAAGACAGCATCAATACATGTTTCCATATACAGACTAGGTTCTTTTCCCTGGGCCCCATCATGGGACCAAACTAATTACGCCATTCATGAAGTCTATCAGCAAAGCCACAGAGGTGTGGAAATTGGTTTTGATAAACATAGTATACCCCAATATAAAATGACAAATCCTTCAACTCCTAAAGTATGTGAGTATCATCCATGTGCTCTTTCCCTGGGTTCCTTAATTTTTTAACTCCGCACTTCAAGATGTTAACTGTTGCTGATAGACAGCTCTTCCAAGAGCATCTATTGTCCGGCTGGCAGTAAACAGAGGAAATGACAAAGCAAAGGTGGGAATGGACTTTTACCCTTTGGGACTTTCCCTAGTACTTCAGCAATGACAGCAACATCCCAGGCATAGTGCCAAGCCATCTAAATGTATCTTAAAGTTGGTTATGCCAAGCCCTCATAAAATATTCAATACTTAAAGAATCATAATTCATAATGAATTAGACACACCTGTGACATTATGATTTTTAAATTATTTAAATGCAAATCATACTCTCAAAACAGTTGAAATAGAGCCATACCATGTAATTAAATGAGGCACAGGCACAACAGAAATATTATTTGATAATTATAATGGTGTTTGGTAAGATGGAGAAATCAATGAATCAGTATGCTGAGACAAGTACAGGAGAATAATATAGACACTATTGGCAATTATACAGCAAAATGAATATTGAATGCCTACTATGTGCAATAATACAGTTAGGAATTTAGTATCAAAACAGCAAGGCAGGTGTAAATTAGTATGTTTGTATTGTTAATAATGAACAACAACCTGAAAACAGCTCTACCAGGGCACTAACACCAATAGGGAATGAATAACAATTATTATATCATAACTTGTAAATAAAAGTATACATTTTAGCTATTAGGTCACATTTGTCATTTTCTGGAAAAAAAAATTGGCTTTTTTTAATTCTGAAAGTATTTCTAGGATTCTGTCCAAATGATAAAATGTTGTATCAGTAACCACCCTGGCACCTAGGAAGGCCTGTTGCACAGGTTTTTAGATATGCTTTTCTAAAATGAAAGCAACTTTTGAGGGGTCAATAACACTTCAATCAAACACATATACCAACAGAGAAAATACAAATAGGGCCAACAGATAGGACTTCAAATGTCTGATAATAGGAAATACATACATCATTACCAGGGAGAGAAGCACCAACATCTAGATTTTCAAAGCTGCATGGGCGGTTGGGGGAGGGGGAGGAAATTTCTTTTTTCTTTTAAATTAGTTAATTAATTAATTTTACTTTTAACATTCATTTTCACAAAATTTTGGGTTCCAAATTTTCTCCCCATTTCTCCCCTCCCTCCACCCCAAATCACCAAGCATACTAACTGCCCCTATCACTGATCTGCCCTCTCTTCTAACATCCCTCCCTTCCCTTGCCCCATCTTCACTTTTGTCCAGTAGGGCCAGATAACTTTCTATACCCCATTACCTATATTTCTTATTTCCTAGTAGTAATAGCAATATTCGACAGTTGTTCCTACAACTTTGACTTCCAACTCCATCCCTCCATCCCCACCCATTCCCTTTGGGAAGCAAGCAATTCAGTATAGGCCATATCTGTGTAGTTTTTCAAATGACTTCCATAATAGTCGTGCTGTGTAAGACTAAGTATATTTCCCTCCATCCTATCCTGCCCCCTCCCCGCATTGCTTCTGTTCTCCCTTTGGATCCTGTCCCTCCCCAAGAGTGTTGACTTCAAATTGCTCCCTCCTCCCTCTGCCCTCCCTTCAATCATCCCCTCCACCCTGCTTATCCCCTTCTCCCCCACTTCCCTGTATTGTAAGATAGGTTGTCTTACCAAAATGAGTGTGCATTTTATTCCTTCCTTTAGTCAAATGTGATGAGAGTAAGCTTTGTGTTTTTCTCTCACCTCTCCTCTTTTTCTCTCTACTGAAAAGTCTTTTGCTTGCCTCTTTTATGAGAGATAATTTGCTCAATTCCATTTCTCCCTTTCTCCTCCCAATGTATTTCTCACCACCTAATTTCATTTTTTAAGATATGATCCCATCCTATTCAATTCACTTTGTGATGTGTGTGTGTGTGTGTGTGTGTGTGTAATCCCACCAACCACCCAGATATTGAAAAGTTTCAAGAGTTACAAATATTGTCTTTCCATGTAGGAATGTAAACAGTTCAACTTTAGTAAGTCCTTTATGACTTCTCTTTGCTGTTTACTTTTTCATGCTTCTTCTCCTTCTTGTGTTTGTTGTGTTTGAAAGTCAAATTTTCTTTTCAGCTCTGGTCTTTTCACCAAGAATGCTTGAAAGTCCTCTATTTCATTGAAAGACCATTTTTTCCCCCTGAAGTATTATACTCAGTCTTGCTGGGTAGGTGATTCTTGGTTTTAGTCCTAGTTCCTTTGACTTCTAGAGTATCATTTTCCATGCCCTTTGATCCCTTAATGTAGAAGCTGCTAGATCTTGTGTTATCCTGATTGTACTTCCACAATATTTGAATTGTTTCTTTCTAGCTGCTTGCAAGATTTTCTCCTTGACCAGGGAACTCTGGAATCTGGTCACCTAGGAGTTTCTCTTTTTGGATCTCTTTCCGGTGGTGATCAGTGTATTCTTTCAATATGTACTTTGCCCTCTGGTTCTGAAAGATGATGTCTAGGCTCTTATTTTGATCATGGCTTTCAGGTAGTACCATAACTTTTAAATTGTCTCTCCTGGATCTATTTTCCAGGTCAGTTGTTTTTCCAGTGAGATATTTCACATTATCTTCCATTTTTTCATTCTTTTGGTTTTGTTTTGTGATTTCTTGGTTTCTCAGAGAGTCATTATCCTCCATGGGTTCCATTCTAATTTTGAGAGAACTCTTGTTTTCAGTGAGCTTTTGAACCTCCTTTTCCATGTGGCTAATTCTGCTTTTTGAAGCATTCTAGTCCTCACTAGCTTTTTTAACCTCTTCTGCCAATTGAGTTAGCCTATTTTTCAAGGTGTTAGTTTTTTCAGCATTTTTGTTTTGGGTCTCCTTTAGCAAAGTGTTGACCTGTTTTTCATCCTTTTTTTGCCTCTCCCTCATTTTTCTTCCCAGTTTTTTCTCCACCTGTCTAACTGGATTTTCACAATCCTGTTTGAGTTCTTCCATGGCCTGAGCCCATTGAATATTTATTTTGGATGTTTAGGATATAGAAGCCTTGACTTCTATGTCTTTTCCTGATGGTAAGCATTGTTCTTCCTCTTCTGAAAGGATGGGAGGAGATATCTGTTCACCAAGAAAGTAACCTTTTGTGGTCTTATTTTTTCCCCTTTTCTGGGCATTTTCTCAACCAGTTACTTGACTTTTGGGTCTTTTGTCAAGTGTAGGGTATACTGTGGGAGTCTCTGAGATCTCAGTTCCTCCAAGGAGAGTGATCAAGCATATACTGGTCGGGATGCAGAGAGGGATTTTTGTGCCCAGAATTTTAGCAGATAACTCTCTGCAGCCACTTGGCCTCCAGTTCCACGAAGCCAGCACTGGGGGCTGATTTTCAGATAAGCTGGATGGGCAGGGCCACCATTCAGTTTGAGACAAAGACCAGCTCAGCCAGGACCTCCACCCAGGCCTGAGGTAAGACTCAGCTCTTCAATGCCCCCCGGGACTTTTACACTCCAACAATGGAGCTTCTGTATGGGCTGCTGTGCTTGCTCTGGGGCTGCTGCCTGCTGTCGGAGCTATGAGAAGGTCCTTCTCTCTTCCTGGCTCCCTGATAAAACCCTGTCACTGATCTTAGGTGCCTGTGAGCCGAGGGATCTGAGGACCCACTACTGCAACTGGAGATTCTTTTTTTTTTTTTTTTGCTTTTAAAATATTATCCATTTATTTATTTATCTATCTATCTATCTATCTATCTATCTATCTATCTATTTATTTATTTAGCTTTTTACATTCATTTTCACAAATTTTTGGGTTCCAAATTTTCTCCCCTTTTATCCCCTCCCCCCACCCCAATACCCCAAGCAATTTAATTTTCCCTATCTCCAATCTGTCCTCTCTTCTGTCATCCCTCCCTTCCCTTGTCTCTATCTTCTCTTTTCTCCTGTAGGGCCAGATGACTTTCTATTCCTCATTAACTGTATGTCTTCTTTCCTAGTTGCAACAACAATACTAAACAGTTGTTCCTAAAACTTTGAGTTCCAAATTCTCCCCATCCCTCCCTCCCCCCCCATTTCCTTTGGTACGGCAGGCAATTCATTATAGGCCATATCTGTGTAGCTTTGCAAATGACCTTCCTGATAGTCGTGTTGTGTAAGACTAACTGAATTGCCATCCCTCCTAACCTGCCCCTCATTGTTTCTCTTCTGTCTTTTGATCCTGTCCCTCCCCAAGTGTTGACTTTCAATTACTCCCTCCTCCCTTTGCCCTCCCTTCCATCATCCCCCCCCCCCCAATATCTCCTTCTCCCCCGCTTTCTTATACTGTAAGATAGGCTTTCATACCAAAATGAGTGTGCATTTCACTCCTTCGTTTAGTCAAATGTGATGAGGGTAAACTTTTGTTTGTTTGTTTGTTTGTTTTTTCCTCAGCTCTCCTCTTTTTCCCTCCACTAAAAACATCTCCTACTTGCCTCTTAAATGACATATAGTTACCCCCTTCTATTTCCCCCTCTTTCCTCTCACTACATTTCTCTCTCACCATTTACCTTAATTTCTTTTAAGGTATGGTCCCATCCAATTCAGTTCAATCTGTGCTCTCTGTCTCTGTATGTGAATGCATGTGTGTATGTGTGTGCATGCGTGTACATGTGTATGTGTGGTCCCACCAACTACCCAGATACTGAAAAGTTTTAAGAGTTAGAAATATTGTCTTTCCCTGTATGAATATAAACAGTTCATTTCTGGTAAGTCCCTTAATACTTCTCTTTGCTGTTTACTTTTTCATGCTTCTTCTCATTCTTGTGTTTGAAAGTCAAATTTTCTTTTCAGCTCTGGTCTTTTCATTAAGAATGATTGAAAGTCCTCTGTTTCATTGAAAGACCATATTTTCCCTTGAAGTATTATACTCAGTTTAGCTGGGTAGGTGATTCTTGGTTTGAGTCCTAGTTCCTTTGCCTTCTGGAAAATCCTATTCCATGCCCTTCGATCCCTTAATGTAGAAGCTGCTAGATCTTGGGTTATCCTGATTGTATTTCCACAGTACTGGAATTGTTTCTTTCTAGCTGCTTGCAAGATTTTTTCCTTGAGCTGGAAGTTCTGGAATTTGGCCACAATGTTCCTAGGAGTTTCTCTTTTTGGATCTCTTTCAGGTGGTGATCGATGGATTCTTTCAATACTTATTTTGCCCTCTGGTTGTAGAATGTCAGGGCAGTTTTCCTTGATAATTTCATGCAAGACGATGTCTAGGCTCTTTTTTTGATCATGGCTTTCAGGTAGTCCCATAATTTTTAAGTTGTCTCTCCTTGATCTATTTTCCAGGTCAGTTGTTTTTCCCATGAGATATTTCACATTCTCTTCCATTTTTTCGTTCTTTTGGTTTTGTTTGGTGATTTCTTGGTTTCTCATCAAGTCATTAGACTCCATCTGTTCCATTCTAATTTTGAGAGAACTATTAAATTCAGTGAGCTTTTGAGCCTCTTTTTCCATTTGGCTCATTCTGCTTTTGAATGCATTCTTCTCCTCATTGGCTTTTTGAACCTCTTTTGCCAATTGAGTGAGCCTATTTTTCAAGGTGTTAATTTCCTCAGCATTTTTTTGGGTCTCCTTTACCAAGATATTGACCTTTTTTTCATACTCTTCTTGCATCTTTGTCATTTCTCTTCCCAGTCTTTCCTCCACCTGTCTAACTTGCTTTTCAAAATCCTTTTTAAGCTCTTCCAAGGCCTGAGCCCACCCAACACCCCCCTGGGGTGTCTGGGTTATTGAGGCCCCACCCTCCACATTTTTCCCTGATGGGAAAAATACATTCTCGTCCTCCCCATCAGATCCGAAGGTTGGGATCATTTGCATTTGTTGGAAAAAACTCTCTAAAGTCTTATTTTTCTTCCCCTTTCTAGGCATTTTCCCAGCCAGTTACTTGACTTCTGAGATTCCTTTCCACCCCCGCCTGGATCCACCCAGCTAGTGCTTGGCCTCTGAGATTCAAATGAGCTTTCCCGGGGCAAGCTTTAGTTCTGGCTCAGGGGTGGGGGCAGGGCTGCCCCCTAAGCTTTGCAAATGGAGATTCTGCCCCTGAGGTATCCTCCTCCCAGAATCTCGTGGTGCTGTGGCCAAGGCTGGGCTGGACTGAGCTCTGTGCTCAGCTTCTGTGTCCAGCACAACTGACATTTCTGTTGGCCTTTCAGGTCGCTGTAGGCTGGAAATCTCCTTCACTCTGTTGTTCTCCACTTCTGCGGCTCCAAAATTTGTTGAGAGTCCCTCTCTTCAGGTATTTTATGGGCTGTGGGGAGGACTCTGCATAAGTGTGTCTTTCTAGTCTATCGCCTTCGCTCTGGAAGGAACCTTCTTAAAATGGCTGCCCAGAGTCTCATCTGGCAGAGGAACCTTCTTCCAAAAACTAAAACCCAAAACAAAACCTCACCTCAGAGTATATATACTCTTTTTGGAGCTGAAGGACATGATCCCTTGTGACCTAGTGCCTCATCAGCAATCAGCAAAAGGTGTGGGCCTTCATGGGAAACAAACCTCCCTTAATCAAGTCTCCCTTACTAGCTCCACCTGACATCCATCAATGGCCAGAAAATATTTTTAACTCCCATTACAAATATGGAGAAAATACTTTCCATAGGATGATAAAAATGGGAACCCCAAATAAACAAACCAGTAAATACATCAGAACAGATATGAAAATTGATCTTCTCTAAGTCATTTAGTGTGGAGCATATAGACATTACTCTTGAGTTTTGTAAAAATACTAAAACTGTAGAAAAGACCCAATTTGAGAATGACATTAAGAGCCAAACAGAATTTTATATTTGGTCTTGGATGTAATAGGGCACCAGGGAGGGCGGGGTGGATAGAAGTGAGAAATAATACCATATCTATATTTTAGAAAAATCACTTTTCAGTCAACTCAACCAATAATCAAAATATTAAAAGAAATAAGAAATGAGACCAATCAGAGGGCTCTTGCAATAGTCCAATCATGAAATAAGGATCTAAGCCACCTATACCAGGATGATGACTGTGTGAGTGGAGAGAAGAGGATGTATTGAAGTGATGCTGTGAATATAGAAACAACAAGGCAGTGTCAAGTGTATTATGACTATATGAGCTGAGTTTAAGTGAGAAGCAGATGTTGACACAAAGGTACTGGGCCTTCATAATTGGGAAGATTGTGATAAAGATAATGAGAAATGTGGAGAGTTGAGGGTTTGAGGAGAAAATGAGTTCTCTTTGAATATCTTGAGTTTATTTTGTCTAAGGGATATCCTGTTTGAGATGTCAAAGAAGTGGTTGATATTATGAAGAAAGTGATTAAGCCTGGATTTATATAAATCATGGTATCATCTGAACAAAGTTTAATCAATTAATACATATTTATTGTGTCTACAGTGTTCCAACAATTGGGCCAAGAGCTGAGGATAGGGGGAAACAGAAAAATCAAAGTCTGTGCCCAAGGACCTCATGACCTAATGGGAGATACAACATGTAAACAAGTACATACGAAGAAGCCATAAGTATATATACATATATATGACAAATATGAAATAATTAAAAAAGGGAAGGGACTAGAAATAAGAGAAATTAGGAAGATTTCCTGTAAAGGAGGAGCTATTAATTGGGACTTAATAGAAGTCAGGAAAGCTAATATGTGAAACTGATTAGAGAGAGTAGTCCAGGCATGGGGGCCAGTCAGAGAAAATTCCTGAAATTGCTAGGTGGAGTATCTTGTTCATGAAAAAATAAGGAAGCTGGTGTCACCATATCAGACTGCACATTGAGAAGTAATGTGTAGGAAGACTGTAAAGTAAAGCAGGTGTAGAATATGAAGGCCTGTGAATGCCAAACAGTTGATAGTTGAAACTGTGGGAGTTGATGATTTTTTAAATGAAATTTGTAAATTAAGGAAAGAAAGAGAAGAGAAAAAGACTCATGAGAGTCTCTTGGGATATACTCCAAACTAGTAAGCACAACCTAGGTGAAGACCTAGAAAATGAGATTGAAAAACACACAAGTTAGACAAGTAGGAGCAATGACATAAAATCCTAGAAAATAGGGTTCCAATGCAAAAGAAAAGGGAAAAAAATGTGCGACTTTGTTGTTTTACATAAAAAAGACCAAAATCATCTGCTGGAGATAATTTTCATCATTTGAAAAATTTTAAATATTGTAAAAATAATTTTTAAGTTACTAGTTGTTTGAATGAGGCATATGGGAAGCAAATGATGAAGTTGAGATAGATGTTGTCATTATATGAGATAGATGTACGTTATTATTCTTTATGATTAATAATTGGGGTTTTATAAAGTATCTTGCTAATGTTAATGTGACAATGACTTTAGGGTGAAAATGTATTTAATTCATATAAATATTTAAACTGAAACGTTATTAAACAGTTTATGCAAGCAATAGATCTGGATGAGTTAAAAAAATGAATTGAAAAGCAAGCCTTCCTTTTATAGCTTTAATGGCATAGTTTTTCTGAAACACTGCTACCTATGATAGCTTGGTGGTAACAAAGAAAAGGGTGCTGGGCCTGCAGTCCAGGTAGTGGTGCTTCAGTCATTCTGACTCTTCCTGACATCAAAAACCATATATCATTAGGAATTTCAGTCCTGTACTATCTCCCAAAATTTGTCCAAACCTGTGTTTATTATTTCCATAATCTTATCTATCCATCTCATCCTCTTCCATCCTCTTTTTTTTTTTTACTTTCAATCTTTCCCAACATCAGAGAGTTTTCCAATGAGTTCTACCTTCTCATTATGGGGTCAAAGTATTTAAATTTCTTCTTCAGCATTTGACCTTCCAGTGAATAGTCGGAATTAATTATAATTTTGAGTGATTTGATCTCCTTGCAGTCCAAAGGACTCTCAAAAAGTCTTCTCCAGCACCATAATTCAAAAACCTCGATTCTGAATCACTCAGTTTCCCTTGTTTTCCAGCTCTCATAGCCATACAATGCTCCCGGAAACAAACAAACATACAGACCTTTGTTAGTAAGGCAATGTCTCTGCTTTTTAGTATGCTGTCTGTCTAGATTTGCCATAGCTTTCATACAAGGAGCAATAATATATATTTTTTAATTAATTTATTTATTTAAATTTTTTACATTCATTTTCACATATTTTTGGGTTCCAAATTTTCTCCCCTTTTATCCCCTCCCCCCACCCCAATACCCCACTCAATCCAATTTTCCCTATCTCCAATCTGCCCTCTCTTCTGTTGTCTCTCCCTTCTCTTGTCTCCATCTTCTCTTTTCTCCTGTAGGACCAGATGACTTTCTATTCCTCCTTAACTGTATGTCTTCTTTCCCAGTTGCAACAACAATACTAAACAGTTATTCCTAAAACTTTGAGTTCCAAATTCTCCTCATCCCTCCCTCCCCACCCATTCCCCTTGGGACAGCAGGCAATTCAATATAGGCCATATCTGTGTAGTTTTGCCAATGACCTCCCTGATAGTCGCGTTGTGCAAGACTAACTGGATTACCATCCCTCCTAACCTGCCCCTCATTATTTCTCCTCTGTCCTTTGATCCTGTCCCTCCCCAAGTGTTGACCCCAAATTGCTCCCTCCTCCCTTTGCCCTCCCCTCCATCATCCCCCCCCTTGCAACATCTCCCTCTCCCCCACTTTCTTATACTGTAAGATAGGTTGTCATACCAAAATGAGTGTGCATTTCACTCCTTCGTTTAGTCAAATGTGATGAGGGTAAACTTCTTGTTTTTTGTTTTTTTTTTTTTCTCAGCTCTCCTCTTTTTCCCTCCACTAAGAAAAACTCCTACCTGCCTCTTAAATGACATATAGTTACCCCCTTCCCTTTCCCTCCCCCTACATTTCTCTCTCACCATTTACCCTAGTTTCTTTTAAGGTATGGTCCCATCCTATTCAGTTCAATCTGTGCTCTCTATCTCTGTATGTGTGTGCATGTGTGTATGTGTGTGCATGCGTGTACATGTGTATGTGTGGTCCCACCAACTACCCAGATACTGAAAAGTTTTAAGAGTTACAAATATTGTCTTTCCATGTAGGAATGTAAACAGTTCACTCATGGTAAGTCCCTTAAGACTTCTCTTTGCTGTTTACTTTTTCATGCTTCTTCTCATTCTTGTGTTTGAAAGTCAAATTTTCTTTTCAGCTCTGGTTTTTTTCATCAAGAATGATTGAAAGTCCTCTGTTTCATTGAAAGACCATATTTTCCCTTGAAGTATTATACTCATTTTAGCTGGGTAGGTGATTCTTGGTTTGAGTCCTAGTTCCTTTGCCTTCTGGAATATCCTATTCCATGCCCTTCGATCCCTTAATGTAGAAGCTGCTAGATCTTGGGTTATCCTGATTATCTTTCCACAGCACTGGAATTGTTTCTTTCTAGCTGCTTGTAAGATTTTTTCCTTGAGCTGGGAGTTCTGGAATTTGGCCACAATGTTCCTAGGAGTTTCTCTTTTTGGATCTCTTTCAGGTGGTGATCGATGGATTCTTTCAATACTTATTTTGCCCTCTGGTTCTAGAATGTCAGGGCAGTTTTCCTTGATAATTTCATGGAAGGTGATGTCTAGGCTCTTTTTCTGATCATGAGTTTCAGGTAGTCCCATAATTTTTAAATTGTCTCTCCTGGATCTATTTTCCAGGTCAGTTGTTTTTCCCATGAGATATTTCACATTCTCTTCCATTTTTTCGTTCTTTTGGTTTTGTTTGGTGATTTCTTGGTTTCTCATCAAGTCATTAGACTCCATCTGTTCCATTCTAATTTTGAGAGAACTATTAAATTCAGTGAGCTTTTGAGCCTCTTTTTCCATTTGGCTCATTCTGCTTTTGAATGCATTCTTCTCCTCATTGGCTTTTTGAACCTCTTTTGCCAATTGAGTGAGCCTATTTTTCAAGGTGTTAATTTCCTCAGCATTTTTTTGGGTCTCCTTTACCAAGATATTGACCTTTTTTTCATACTCTTCTTGCATCTTTGTCATTTCTCTTCCCAGTCTTTCCTCCACCTGTCTAACTTGCTTTTCAAAATCCTTTTTAAGCTCTTCCAAGGCCTGAGCCCACCCAACACCCCCCTGGGGTGTCTGGGGTATTGAGGCCCCACCCTCCACATTTTTCCCTGATGGGAAAAATACGTTCTCGTCCTCCCCATCAGATCCGAAGGTTGGGATCATTTGCATTTGTTGGAAAAAACTCTCTAAAGTCTTATTTTTCTTCCCCTTTCTAGGCATTTTCCCAGCCAGTTACTTGACTTCTGAGATTCCTTTCCACCCCCGCCTGGATCTGCCCAGCTAGTGCTTGGCCTCTGAGATTTAAATGGGCTTTCCTCCTGCCGGCTGTCAATCAGTGAGCTTTAGTTCAGGTGCTGGGGTGGGGCCAGGGCTGCCTCCGAGACTCTGATCCCTCGGGGGCTTTATGCAGAGACTTTCAGGAATGGAGCGGGTGGGGGCAGGGTGGGGGGCCCGCCTCCCAAATCCCACTCCCTTGGGGGCTTTAAGCAGAAGCCTTCAGTAACAGAGCAGGGTGGGGGCAGGGCCGTCTCCCAGGCTCAGCTCCGTCCGGTTTTATGCAGGAATCTTCGGTAATGAAGATCCTGCCTGCTGCTGGGGGATTCCTGGGTCCCAGTCCGCTGCCGCCTCAGCCGCCGTCCACACCTCTGCCTCCGCCGCTTCCTGCCCCCATCCCCGCCGCCGCCGCTTCCTCCCAAGGGGGCCCGAGTCATGGAGACGACCCGCTTCCCCTCTCCTTCAGCCTGGCCTCTCTCACTGACCTGCTTCTGTGGGCGAAGGGACTTTCCCGGCTCCCGGAGCTTCCGTCTCTGAAGCCTGCTCAGATCAGCTTCTCTGGCACCCCGGCCAGGGCAGCGCTGGGGGTGTTGTCTGCTTTCCAGGGCGCGCCGGACCCTGGGGACGGGTCTTCAGGGCTCCCTGGAACGGAAATCTCTTCCACTCTGCTTCTGCACACCTTGTATTCACCCAGAAGCTATGGGGGACTCTTTTTACATTAATTCTATGGGCTTTGGTTTCGGAGCTCGTAAATGTGCGTCCTTCTACTCCGCCATCTTGGCTCCGCCCCCGAGCAATAATATTTTGATTTCATTTTTTTATTCATTCATTTCATTCACTCATTAAATTAAGTCATTAATTTAATTGATTTTTGAATGAATGTAAAATCTGACACTACTTTCATTACTTCTCCCTCCATTTGCAAGGAAGTGATGTTACCAGTTCTCGATATCCTTTTTTATGTTAAGCTTCAAACCAGTTTTTATGCTCTCCTCTTTCACTCTCATCAAGAGGGTTCTTAATTTTTCTTCACTTTCTGTCATCAGAGGGTACCATCTGCACCTCTGAGATTGGTGACATTTCTCCCTGCAAACTTTCATGCTGGCTTTTTAATTGTCCATATTGACATTTCACGTGATATTCTCTGCAAATAGATTAAATAGAAAAGACGACTCTATACAACATTGTCTTACTACTTTTCCAAACTTAATTCAATTAGTTCTTCATGCTTGCTTGTAAATGGTGCTTCTTGACCCACCTGTAGGTTCCTCAGGAGACAAGTAACATGATCTGGTACTCCTATCTCTGAGAACTATCACATTTGCTATGATACACAATGTCAAAGGCGTTAGTGTAGTTAATGAAGAGGGAGTAGATTTTTTTTTTTTTTAGGAACTCCCTTGTTTTCTCCATGACCCAGCAAATGTTAACAATCTGATCTCTACCTCCTCTGCCTCTTTGAAAACCAAACCTTTCTTCTGATACTTCTCAGTTCACATATTGTTGAAGCCTAGCTTGCAGAACCTTAAGCATAACCTTACTGGTATATGAAGTGATTGCAAAAACTTAGCAATTTGAACATTCTTTCACATTGCCATGTTTTAGGATTGGGACACAAACTAAGCTTTTCTAATCCAGTGGTCACTGTTGTTTTCCCAATTTGCTGGTATATTGAGTGCAGCAATTTAACGGCATCATCTTTTAGGTTATTAAAAAGTTATTTTGGGAATGTGTTACCTCACCTAGTGTTATTATTAGGGATGCTTCTAAGGCCTGCTTGTCCAGATTGTCTAGGACTTCTAGCTCTTCATTAGTAGCCATAATCATTTGAACCATCCCATATAATAAATAGTATTTTTTGGAAGAAAAGAGGAGGGGGGAAGTCAGAATACCTGACATTGGAAAAGTCCCAAACCCTGTGCCATGCCAATCTTCCTCCCTGACCGAAGGATAGGTTGGGTGTATCTTCTCATATGTCTTCATTTCATTCCTATTTAGCCCTTATAGTTTTATTACAATTATTTGGTTTTTCTCCCCCTCCTTTGGTGTGCCACTGTTCTTTCCATTTACATTCCTGTAGCTGCTGTGTATATTTTTCTTCTGTCTCCAGATTCCCCTGTTCTTTAACTCATGTACATCTTTACATGTTTCTCTGTGTTTATTACCTACATAGTTTCTTTTCCTGAGTAATATTTCATTGAATCCATGCATCACAACTTGCTTAGCCATACCTCAATTGACCAACATCTACTTTATTCCCATTTTATTTTTGCTATCACAATAATAGCTAATTTATTTATATATATATATATATATATATCCTCACATACTTAGCAATATATATATATATATATATATATATATATATATATATATATATTGCTAAGTATGTGAGGATTTTTGTTTTTGTTTTTAATCAATGATTTCCTTGGGGTATAATCTCAGTAATGAAGCCTCAAGTTAAAATAGTAACATAATTTTAGTAACATTATTTACATATTTTCAAATTGCTTGATAATATGGTTCTGTCACTTCACAACTCCACTAACAATGTATTATTCTGCCCAAATTTCCTTAACACCTGTCAAATTGACTTACCATTTTTTTTGCCATTTTGTACAGTTGAAGCATATGAGGTAAAAGCTTTGTACTATTTTTGATATTATTTTTTGTTTATTTTGTTAAAGATTTCCCAATTATATGTAAAATTTTTAACATTCATGTTTAAACTGTTGAGTTTCAAATTTCTTCTCTGCTTTGTGCCACTCCTTTGATGATTGGACTTTGATTTCAATTATACATGTGAGACAATACAAAGCACATTCATAGTGATATTGCAAAAGAAAATTCAAACAAAATAAAATGATAAAAAATAAGTTTGTGTAAGGAAGTATTTTTTTTTGTAAGAAAGTGTGTTTCAATCTGCATTCAGAGTATATCAGTTTTCTTTCTGAGGTTGGATAGTATTTTTCATCATTCATCATTTGGAATTGTTTTGAATTGTATTGATCTGGATAGTTCAGTTTTTTTCATAGCTGATCATTCTAACATTATTGTTGTTATATACAATGTTTTCCTGATGTTGTCTTCCCTTTGCTCAGTTCATAAAAGTGTTCTGAGGATTTTCTATCTTTCTCATCATTTTTTATAGCATTAATGACAAGGGTATTTGAAGATCTTCCCTGCCCCTTAATAGGCTAATGTGACTTGCTCTGAGCTTTGGTCGAGTCCACAAACTTATTCAGATGGAGTCAATGGTGGGAGGACCTTTCTGGATGGGTGGAAAAGGAAGGGTGCACCAGAGTGTGTGGCAGAGCTGGGAGAGAGAGAGGCAGAGATGAGGCAGAGCAGCTAGTGTGAGTGAGAGAGGGTGAAAGTTAGGCCTAGGGGAATTTATTTATGAGGGGGCCTAACAGACTTGTGGATTGTGGTGTTCCCTTTTTGGTAATGTGTACAAACTGCCTTGTTAATATTGTGGACTGGCTTTCTGGTATCTGAATAAATAGTTTGGTTTCCTCTTTAAGAAAGAGAGTTTAAATTTTGCAGTTTTACCCTGAAAATATGCATGTATATCCATATAGGCTGCTGCAGATATTACATTGGTGCTACAATAGCAAGAGTATTCCATTATAATTATACACCTAAACTTGTGTAGTTAGTCTCCAGTTAATAAGCATTATCTTGATTTCCAATTCCGCTCCCCACCCCCCCCCCCACTCCCCCCCCACACATGAAAAGAACTCCTAGAATGGTTGGCTAGTTTACAATTCCACCAACAATACATTGCTGTTCCAATTTTTTTTCCTCATCTCCTCCAAAATTTCTCATTTTCTTTTTCTATTGTTAGTCAATCTGAGAGATGTAAGTTGGTATCTCAGAGTTGTTTTAATTCACATTTCTATATTCAGTAGCGATTTAGGGCATTTTGTGTGATTATTGATACTTTTGATTTGTTCGGGGAAATCACCTGTTTATATCATTTGAATATTTATCAACTGGTGAATGACTTCCATTCATTCATATAAATTTGGCTCAGTTAATTACATATTTGAGAAATAAGATCTTTGTTAGAGAAACTTGTTGTAAAATTTTTCTTCATTTCCTCTTTTACTTTTGGCTATATTAGTTATGTTTGTGTGGAAGCATTTAATTTCATACCATCAAAATCATCTGTTTCATTTCCCATGAACTCTTCTACCCCTTGTTTGGTCATAAATATTTTCTGCATACATAGCTCTGGCAGGTACATGTTTCCCATGCTCCTCTAAATTGCTTATGATAATATATATTACATAATTATGTTTTATAATATAACACAATGTATAATGTATTTTTTACGCTAATTCACTTACCTTTTATTTTTAAATCATTTATTCATTTTTGACCTTATCTTGATAAAATATATGAGATATGGATCTATACCTAATTTCTGTTAAATTGTTTTCCAGTTCTCCCAGAAATTTTTGCAAAATGGTGAGATTTTACCCCAAAGTTTGGATCATTGGGTTTATCAAACACTAGATTACTGTGGTTATTTACTATTACTTATTGAATACTTAACCTATTCCATTCTTCTGCAGCAATACATCTTAGCCAACAGCACATTGACTTGAAGATTAGCAATTTTTAAATACTGTTTGAAATCTGGAACTGCTAAGGCAAATTTCTTATTTTTTTCATTGATTTCCTTGATACTCTTGACATTTTGTTCTTCCAGATTAATTTTGTTACTTATTTTTTTCAAGGTCTAAAATAATTATTTTCTGGTTTATCATCATGGCATAGGATAATTAAATTAACTTAGAATTAGATAGATGGATAGATAGATATAGATAGTTATAATATATACATACATATGCTCACATTTGTATGTATATATGTATGGTGTATGTATGTATGTAGGTATATGTATATATAAGCTCTGCCTTTTCACAAGCAGTGAATATTTCTCCAATTGTTTACCTCAGATTTTATTTATGTGAAAAGTATCTTATAAGTGTGTTAATATAAAGACTGTGTTTGTCTTGACAGGCATAATCCCAATATTTTACATTTTTTTGCAGTCATTTTGCAATTTTTTCTGTTTTTCTCTTGCTGGTGGGTTTTGTTTGTATTATATAGAAATACTGATACCTTATGTGGATTTATTTTATATCCTGCTACTTTATTGAAGTTATTGTTGTTCTAACTAGTTTTTAGTTGATTCTCTAGGATTTTCTAAGTGTGTCATACTATCTGCAAACAGAGGCCATTGTGTTTCTTCATTGCTTATTTTTATTTTTTATTCCTTATACTTCTTTTTCTTCTCTTATTGCTGTAGCTAGCATTTCTTGTAAAATATTGAATAATAATGCTGATAATAGATGTGCTTACTTCCTTAGTGGAAAGCCTTCACATTTATCTTTTTTGCAGATAATGTTTGCTCTTTGTTTTAGAGAGAAACTACTTAATATTTTAAGAAAGATTCAATTTATTCCTGTACTATCTAGTCTTTTCTGCTAGAAAACTGTGTGTTTTTTTCCAAAGGTTTGTTTTTTATGAATCTCTTGAGATAATCATATGATTTTTCATTTTTATTTTCAGTGTGGTCAATTATTCTGGCATACACACACACACACACAGACACGTGTGTGTGTGTGTGTGTGTGTGTGTGTGTGTACTAGTCCTGTGCTTGTGGTATGCATCCCACCTGGTCATACTACATGATCTTTGTGATAAGTTGCTGTAATACTCTTGCTAGAATTTTTTTAAAGTTTTGTTTCGCATCAATATTTATTAAAGAAATTGCTTCTATTTTTTTCTTGTTATACTTTCCCTGTCCCTAATCACTGGCAAAGTCATATTTATGACATAAAAGTAATTTGATAGAAATCCTCTTTTAGATTTTCCCCCCAAACAGTTTATATAGCATTAAGATTAATTGTTCCTTAAATTGTTGACACAATTCCCTTCTGCATTTATCTGGTCCTAGGAATTTTTTTCTTAGGGATCTTATTTATGGCTTGCTCAATTTATTTTTCTAAGACTGGATAATTTAAATTTTATATTTCCTCTTTTGTTAGACTGGGTGGTTTCTGTTTTTTTATTACTCACCCATTTCATTTATATTGCCAGTTTTACTGAAATATAATTGGACAGAATAACTTCCATAACTTGCTTTAATTTCATCTTAATTGGTGGTGCAGTCACCCTTTTCATTGTTCATACTAGCAACTTGATTTTATTTTTTTCATGAAATTAACCCCTTTTACTTATTTTATTGTTTTTATTCATAAAACCAGCTCCTAGTTTTATTTGTTCAATTATATTATGCTTTTAGTTAATTTCTTTTTTGAGTTTTAGGATTTCCATTTAGATGTTTAAGTGAAAATTTTAATTTTTTTCTATGTTTTTAATTGCATGCTTAATTCATTTATTTGCTCTTTTTTATTGATGAAAGCATTTAGAAATATACATTTTCATCTAAGTACTGCTTTGGCTTCATCTCATATAGTTTTTGGAATGTTGCTTCATTGCTGTCATTCTTTTTAATTAAATTATTGATTCCTTTTATGATTTGTTCATTGGTCTACTTATTCATTAGGATTATTTAGTTTCCAATTAACTTTTAATACAGGTTTCTATGGTACTTTATGTAATGCAATTTTTATTGTTCTTTGATCTGAAAGGGATGCATTTTTTTTTCTTTTCTGAATTTGGTTGTGAAGTTTTTATGCCCTAATACATAGTCATTTTTTTTTGTAAAGGCACCATGCACAACTGAGAAAAAAAGTCGTATTCCTTTTCATTCCCACTCAGATTTCTCCAAGCATTTGAATACCTAACTTTTCCAACATTCTTTTAATCCTTTTGATTTCTTTCTCATTTTTTAAGGTTAGATTTATGTAGTTTGGAGAGAGAAATGTTAAGGTCCCCTACCAATACAGTTTTACTATATTGCCTCCTCTCTATTTCCTCATTTAACTTTTCCTTTAAGAATTTAGATGCTATGCCATTTGGTGCATATATCTTTAGTACCGATATTGCTTCAATCTGGGGTTACTTTCAAAAATAAGTCAATACTTTCAAAAACTCTGTGTGTCACTATTTCAAGTATATTTTCTTATAACTCTTTATATTTTAATGTAAATACAAAATGAGAAAAGAAATATTGTCATGTATAAAACAGATTGTAGGAGAGGAATCAATATAAAACGATAAATTTCCATTTCAAGAAAACCTATATAATAAGTATCACCCACTGTTTTTGTAGCTTTTCTTTTTTTCCTTGTTGGTTTGCTTTTGTTCTCTGGTGGGCACTTTTTGCTTTCATTTGTCCCCTCTCTCCCTCCATGACTCTAAAGAAGTTTACAATTGTACAGTTAATTATGAATACATATACATACATATACAAACATATATGTAGGGGAGGAGTCAAGATGGTAGAGTAGAAACATATACACATGCTAGTTCCTAACCCATAGCCCATAAAATACCTGTAAAGAGGAGCTCCCAACAAATTCTGGAGCAGCAGAAGCTGCACAACAATGGGGTGGAGGATATTTCTGTTCCAGAGAGCCCTGAAAAGCCAACACCAAAGGTCCATCATGCATCAGACCTGGAGCAGAGCCCAGCCTTGCCTTGCTTGTGCAGCACCAAGAGGAGCAGATCCGAGCAGGCTTCAGGGATGGAATCTCCAGCAGCCATGAAGGTCCATCCCACAGATGCCAGAGGTTAGTGAGAGAGATTGTTTGGCTCACCAAGAGGGAAGCGGGGTGTCCCCATAACTCAGGCCTCAGGAGGCAGCAGTGGACACAGCAGCAGACAGTAGATCCCAAAGCAAGCAGGGGCTCGGATCCATTGTGGAAGGTTTCCGCATAAACCCCCTGAGGGAACTGAGCCCTGCGAGGTGACCCTGCCCCCATCTCAGCAGCTGAACTTAATCTCACACGGAATAGCACCCCTGCCCCTGCTGAAAGCCCTGAGGCTGGGAAGCAGAATTTGAATCTCAGACCCCAAGCACTAGCTGGGCAGATCTGGAGGTGAGGTGGGTGTGGAAAGGAATCTCAGAAGTCAAGTAGCAGGCTGGGAAAATGCCCAGAAAAGGGAAAAAACAAGACCATACAAGTTACTTTCTTGGTGAACAGATATTTCCTCCATTCCTTTCAGATGAGGAAGAACAATGCTTTCCATCAGAGAAAGACATAGAAGTCAAGGCTTCTGTATCCCAAACATCCAAAATAAATATTCAATGGAATCAGGCCATGGAAGAGCTCGAAAAGGATTTTGAAAATCAAGTCAGAGAGGTGGAGGAAAAACTGGGAAGAGAAATGAGAGAGAGGCAAGAAAAGCATGAAAAACGGGTCAATACCTTGCTAAAGGAGACCCAAAAAAAAATACTGAAGAATATAACACCTTGAAAAACAGGCTAACTCAATTGGCAAAAGAGGTTCAAAAAGCCAGTGAGGAGAAGAATGGTTTAAAAAACAGAAGAAATGAAATGGAAAAGGAGGTTCAAAAGCTCACTGAAGAAAATAGTTCTTTCAAAATTAGAATGGAACAGATGGAGGCTAATGACTTGATGAGAAACCAAGAAATCACATAACAAAATCAAAAGAATGAAAAAATGGAACACTGTGTAAAGTAATTCATTGGAAAAGCAAGTGACCTGGAAAATAGATCCAGGAGAGACAATTTAAAAATTATGGGACTACCTGAAAGCCATGATCAAAATAAGAGCCTAGACATCATCTTTCATGAAATTATCAAGGAAAACTGCCCTGAGATTCTAGAACCAGAGGGCAAAATAAGTATTCAAGGAATCCACCAATCGCCACGTGAAAGAGATCCAAAAAGAGAAACTCCTAGGAACATTGTGGCCAAATTCCAGAGTTCCCTGGTCAAGGAGAAAATGTTTCAAGCAGTTAGAAAGAAACAATTCAAATATTGTGGAAATACAAGCAGGATAACACAAGAGCTAGCAACTTCTACAATAAGGGATCAAAGGGCATGGAATAGGATATTCCAGAAGTCAAAAGAACTAGTACTCAAACCAAGAATCACCTACCCAGCAAAACTAAGTATAATACTTCAAGGGAAAAAATGATCATTCAATGGAATAAAGGACTTTCAAGCATTCTTGATGAAAAGATCAGAGCTGAAAAGAAATTTGACGTTTCACACACAAGAATGAAGAGAAGCATGAAAAGGTAAAGAGCAAAGAGAAGTCATAAGGGACTTACCAAAGTTAAACTGTTTACATTCCTACATGGAAAGACAATATTTGTAACTTGAAACTTTTCAGTATCTGAGTAGTTGGTTGGATTACACACACAAACACACACACACACACACACACACACACACACACACACACACACCAAGAGACAGAGAGCACAGAGTGAATTGAAAAGGATGGGATCATATCTTAAAAAAATGAAGCAGGGAGACAGAAATGTATTGGGAGGAGAGAGGGTGAAAGGAATGGGGCAAATTATCTGTCATAGAAGAGGCAAGAAGGAGACTTTTTAGTGGAGGGAAAAAGAGGGGAGCTGAGAGAAAAACATGAAGTTTACTCTCATCACATTCGACTAAAGGAAGGAATAAAATGTACACTCATTTTGGTATGAAAACCTATCTTACAATACAGGAAAGTGGGGGAGAAGGGTATAAGCAGGGTGAGAGTGATGATAGAATGGAGGGCAATGGGAGGTGGGAACAATTTGAAATCAACACTCTTGGGGAGGGACAGGATCAAAAGAGAGAATAAAAGCAATGGGGATAGGATGGAGGGAAATAGTCTTACACAACATGACTATTATGGAAGTCATTTGCAAAACTACACAGATATGGCCTATGTTGAATTGCCTGCCTTCCCAAAGGGAATGAGTGGGGAGGGAGGGATAGGGAGAAGTAGGAAATCAAAGTTTTAGGAACAACTGCTGAGTATTGTTCTTGCTACTAGGAAATAAGAATACAGGTAATGTAGAATAGAAAGTTATCTGGCCATACAGGACAAAAGAGAAGATGCGGTCAAGGGAAGGGAGGGATGAGAGAAGAGAGGGCAGATTGGTGATAGGGGCAATTAGAAGGCTCGGTGTACTGGGGTGGGGGGAGTAACAAATGGGGAGAAAATTTGGACCCAAAATTTTGAGAAAATGAATGTAAAAATGTTAAATAAACAAATTAATAAGAGAAAAAGAAAACCAAAAAAAAAAAAAACACCAAACATATATGCATATTTCCTTGCAAATTATATTTATTCATTTTCAACATTCCTATTGTTTAGGGGTGCAAAAAGATAAATATTCTCCTCATTTTTTTTGCACTTGAATAGTATTTTATTTTATCCCATTATATGTCAGGAAAAACTTTAGCATTCATTTTTTGAATATTTTTAGTTCCAAGTTTTTATCTCTCCCTTCCCTCCCTTCTTCTGAAAACGGTAGATGATTTGATATAGTTTAGACATTTTCTATAATGTAAATGTATATAACCATATTAACCACAATTGTGAAAGAAAAAACAGATCAAAAGAATAAACAGAAAAGAATAAAATAAGTGAAAAAAATTCTGCTTCAGTCTGTAGTTAAAGTCCATCAGTTCTTTATCTGGATATGGAAAGAATTTTCTTGCATGAGTCGTACTTGTCTTGGATGACTGTGATGCTGAGAAAAACTAAGTTATTTATAGTTGATTATCACATGATGTTGCTGATACTGTGTTTTCCTGGTTCTATACCCTTTACTTTGCATCAGTCTATGCAATTCTGTCCAGGTTTAGCTGAAATCTGCCTGTTCATCATTTCTTATTGCATAATAATATTCCATAATATTCATATATCACAGCTTGTTTTAGACATTAACCAATTGAAGGGGAACCTATTAGCAATACAGTTTTAAGTGTTACAAGTACCATTTTCCCATGTAGGAATGTAAACACTTAAGCAGTATTGAATCCTTTATACTTTCTTTTCCATTTTTCCCTTTTTTGGGCTTCTCTTGGGTCTTTATATTGGAATTCACATTTTTGGCTTAATTCTGGTATTTTCCAGATGTAAAGTGGAGTAAGCTGAGAGTCCACTTTCTCCCTTCTCTGAAGGAAAGTATTATAAGAAGTTTGGTATTCTGCCCTTTAGCTCTCCATAGGGGAGGGAGGTGCTGTCAATCAAGGCTTGAGTTAGCAGAATGATGGTGAATTGAGAAGTAATGAACATGTCTTGGAAGGATATCTTTTTTCTGTAGCATTGAAATCAGGCATGGCAAAATATATAAAGTAGAACTCTTTGCTTACCATGTGTAATGTACTTAGCATGAGCATTTCTAGGAACCATAGGACTAGTAATATAGAGATATTCAGAAATATTTTTAAATGGATCTTCCCTTAAGAAGAAAACCGAGTTGATGAGGTACGTTTTTGGGGTTAATGAGCAAGGGATAAGAAAAACATATCCTCTTTTAATACTTAGTTATTTCCAGAAGGAATTTCTATTTCTTTTGAAACATAGAGAAGTGTCTTTTCAAACTCACGTTTAAAAATATTTCAAGAATAAACCTATATTTCTTTTGTATATGTTTTGCCCTTTTCTTGGCATTTATGGCTAATACCATCAAACTGAACCGGCCATTTTTCAGAGTATAGGGAAAAGTGAATTTGAATCTATTTTCCAGAGAAACTGGCAGCTTGTGGCAAATAAACACACGGTTATACTTTGTGGTATGTACTGTTAAATATTCAGTCTGATGACAGAGGTGTTGAATAGTCAGAAAACAGATGCAGAGTCAAAAGGAGTGCAGATGAACTTGTGTGAGAACAGCCAACTCAAAAGAAGCTATAATCTTTTTAAAACTTGTTTTGCCATTAATAGTATTTTATTTTCCCCAAATAAGATAGTTTTCAACATTCATTTTTGTAAAATTTTTGAACTCCAAAATTTTCTTCCTCCCTCCCTTCTCTTGCCCCCTTCTCAAAATGACAAGCAATCTTGTATGTTATACATGTACAATTATGTTAAACATATTTCCACATTAGTCATGTTGTGAAAGAAGAATCAGAATAAAAGAAAAACATAAAAAAGGAAAAATAAGTGAAATGCTGTACTTCAACCCACATTCAGACTCCATATTTCTTTCTCTTAACGTGGATAGCATTTTCCTTCACGGGTCTTCTACAATGGGCTTGGATCATTGTATTACTGAGGAGAGTTAAGTCTATCATAGTTGATCATTGCACTATGGTGCTGTCAATATGTACAATGTTCTCCTGGTTCTGCTCACTTCACTCTGAATCAGTTAATAAAGTTGTTCTAAGCTTTTCTTAAATCTGCCTGCTCATCTTCTCTTATAGAAAAAAAGAGTATTCCATTACATTCATATACCATAGCTTATTCAGCCATTCCCCAATTGATGGACATTCCCTCAGTTTTCAATTCTTTGTCAAAAATGTTATATTCATGCTTGAAGTTACGAAAGGCAGATTAGTGTGAACAAATAATAAAGATCGATTCTGGAGTTCTTTGATGTTACAGTGGAACTATGACCTCATTAATTTAGGGAAACATGCAATTGGCTTATGCCTTTTAATTCTACATGACTAACGTCCTTCTCATCTTACAAACACTCCAGTGGTGGTTAACCAAACCTGGCAGAGCCCTACTATTAGATCTCATGAAGTTACCTCAAAACCAGTAAAAAAATGCCCCCATTAGGCCTAATTACTAGTTCATCTATATCTGTGTTCATTTCTTCTAACAGCACCCATTATCTTGAGTTATATTTTTAGTGCTGTACCTACTCATGACTACTATTTTGTTTTATTTTTAATGACTTTTAAATGAAACTAACATTTCAGAAGCTATAACATTACACAACTTGCAAAAACATAGCATCACTGAAATATCTTTCTTTTGTAAAATGGGACTTTTAAAATGTTCATTAAAAGCAAAGCATAGTTCCTCAGAAGCAATCTACCTTACTCTTTCCCTGTTATATTATGGGTGTCACATTTTCTAAATTAAGTAAACATGTATTGAGCTTTTATTATATACCAAGTATAGTCCTAAACTCTGGGAAGGAAAATAAGAGAAACAAAGACAGTTTTTTTTCCTTCAAAAAGTTTATGGGGCAGAGTCAAGATGGTGGGCTGAGACCAGTTACTCACTTAAGCTCTTAGAGAAACCCAGTAAGATACCTCAACAAAGAGAATCTGACCAGATTTTGGAGGAGCAGAATCCAACAAGAGACAGACTGTGACAGGTTTCCAGGCCAGGACAGACTGGAAGGTCAACAGTAAGGATCCATTGCACCGAGATGGAGGAGCACACAATGTACAGTGCAAAGGTTGTACTAATGAGTCCCCACTCCACGCTGTGACAGGGTCTAGCAGGAAGCCCTGGGTGCTATGAGGCAACAGCCAAACTGCAGAATCTCAGGGATATCAGCCCAGGACAAGAGTCCAGCAAAACCATGCAAATGAGAGCCATGAAGCCCCAATTATGTGCAGTATCTGCTCCTGAGACTACCAGCCTACAGATTAAATGTCTGTAAATCACCTACTTGGACTTCCAGGAGGAAAGATGGCAAAGTGATCAGAAAATGCTCTCTCCCTCTCCATTTGTTGACCTTGAAAGACCCATAAAATGTTCCTCAGAAAAAAAATCCTAGAATAGTGGGTTCAGCAGAAGGGGCAAACAGTCTCTCAGTAGGTGAGGCTAGGAAAATCACTAAGGAAAATCTTGCTATGCCTGAAGGGGAAAAGTGGAGGGATGGAGCTGTTCCAAGTAGCCCCATCTCAGTAAACTGGGAGGAGATCCTGAGCCCCAGAGGGGTGGAGCCTGCAACCACTAACACCAGGACCCCAGGCATGCCTCAGCACTCCAGGGGAATCTAGAATACACTAGCACAGGCAGGATAACCTGCTGCTAAGCTTGCCTATGCTCTAGTTCATCAGAAGAGACCTGCTGTAGCCAGACCACCCCTCCCCCACACTTAACACAGTTAGCTCCAGGACAACTCCAGGGAAACCCAGAAAGACTTCACCTGGTCTCTGCTTTCACACACTAACCAGCTCAGCAACAGGTAAGCTGCAGATTTATAGCTTCTAGCTGAAAGTACCAGAGACATCAACACACAAAGCCTTAAGTTCAAGGAGAGAGCCCTTTATGTCATAAAGAAGAGATCTAATTTAAAAGCCAAGAAAAGGGTGATCATCATCATCATGAGTAAGAAGCAAAGGCGAAAAGAAAAGACCATAGAATCTTTCTGTGGGGACAAAGACCAAAACATGAATACCAAAGAGGTCAGTATTGAGACTGCACTCCAATCTGAAATTCAGAAGAGAATATAAACTGGTCTGAAGCACAAAGAGCACTCAAGAAAGAGCTGAAGAAGGATTTTAAAAAACAAATTAGAGAAATAGAAGAAAAACTGATCAATGATTTAAAAATACGAAAAAGGAAATCACAGAAGGATTTAAAAGAAAAATTGTACAAATGGAAAAGGAAGCACAAAATCTGACTGGGAAAATTGAACAAATGGGAAAGGAAATACAAAACCTAACTGGAGAAAATAACTTAAAAGGAACAATTACACAGATGGAAAAGAAGATGCAAAAGTTAATTGAAGAAAACAATTTGATAAAAAGTAGAATTGTGCAAGTACAAGACAATGACTTACGAGACAACAAGAATCAGTCAAGCAGAATCTGAAGAATGAAAAGATAAAAGAAGATGTAAAATATCTCATTGGAAAAGCAAATGACCTGGAAAATATATCTATTGAAGAAAATCTAAGAATTATTCATCTACTAGTAAGCCATGATGAAAAACAGTCTGAACAACATCTTCCAGGAAATCACCCAGGAAAACTGCCCAGCAGTCCTAGTTTCAGAGAACAAAATTGTCATTGAAAGAATCCACTGTTCATATCCCAAAAGGAATCCCAAACTAAAAACACCTAGGAATATCGTTGCCAAATTCTAGAACTATCAAGCGAAAGAGAAAATACTATAGGCAGCCTGAAAGTAATCACTCAAATATTGAGGAGCTATATACAGGATCTCACGGGACCTTGCAGCTTCTACATTAAAATATCCAAGCAATTGGAAAATGCCATTCCAAGGCAAAGGGACTTGTATCACAACCAAGGATCAATTACCCAGAAAAGGTGAGTACAATATTTCAGGCAAGGAGATGAACATTCAGTGAAAGAAGGGATTTCCAAACCTTCCTGATGAAAAGGGCAGAGCTCAATAGAAAATTCGATCTTCAAACACAAGTCTCAAGAGAGACATAAAAATGTCAATAGGGGAGAAAATGTTATTTGACCTGGTCATAATGTTTACATCCCTGTAATGGAAGAATATACTTGTTAATTTTGAGAATTTTGTGTTTATCATGATATAAAAAAGGGATATACACAAATAGAGAGAGCAGGTATAAAGTAAATAATGTGATGACAACAATGTGATTAAAGGATGCCAAGGGGTTGTAACAGGAGACGTGAAAAGGAGGAGATAGAAAATGGTAAATTGCATCACAGGAAGAGGCACAAAATTATATTAGAGGGAAACAGGGGGAGGAAATTAGTATTGTTTGATGTTTACTGTCATCGGATTTGGTTCAAGGAGGGAACAATAAACTCAGTTAAGTATATAAATCTAAGTAGCTCTATAGGCTATAGCAAGGAAAGGGGGAAAGAAAAGGAAAGGGAGGCTAACAGTGAGGAAATAAATAGCAAAGGTAAAGGGGAGTAAAAAAGAGGACTGAAAGAAGGAAGGGAAGATGGAAGGAGGCAATGACCAAAAATTAAAACTCTGTTGTGGAGGGGAAGGGAGGAGGGAGAACTAAAAGCACAAACTGTGGCAAAGAGGATGGAACGAAAGACACAGCTAGTAATCATAACTGTGCAGGTAGTGGGTTGAACTCTCCCATAAAACGGAGATGGTTGACAGAATAGATTAAAAATCATTATCCAACAATATTTTGTTTACAAGAAACACAACTGAAACGGGGGGAATACATACAGGTTTAATGTAAAAGGTTGGAACAGAATATACCTTGCTTCATCTGATGTAAAAAAGCAGATCCTAATTGCAGACAAAGCAAAAGCAGAAATAGATCTAATCAAAAGAGATAAGGAAGGAAACTGTACCCTGCTAAAAGGCACCAAAGACAACGAAGCAATTTCATTACTACACATACATGCTCCAAGTGGTATAGCTTCCAAATTCTTAGAGGAGAAGTTAAGGGAGTTACAGGAAGAAATAGACAGCAAAACTATACTAGTGGGAGACCTCAACCTTTCCCTATCTGAACTTAATAAATCTAACCTCAAAATAAATAAGAAAGAAGTTAAGGAGGTGAATAAAATTCTGTATGAGGTAGATATGATACATCTCTGGAGAAAATTGAAAGGGGATAGAATGGAATATACCTTTTTCTCAGTGGAACATGGTATTTATACTAAAATTGACCATGCACTAGGGCATAAAAACCTCACAATTCAGTGCAGAAAGGCAGAGATACTGAATGCATCCTTGTCAGATCATAAGACAATAAAAAATATATGTAATAAAAGACCATGGAAAGATAGACCAAAAATTAATTGGAAACTAAATAATCTAATCCTAAAGAATGAGTGGGTTAAGCAACAAATCACAGAAACATTCAACAACTTCATCGAAGGGGATAATAAATAATGAGACAACCTACGAAATCTTATGGGATACTGCAAAAGCAGTTCTTAGGAGATGTTTTATAAAGAGGAGATCCATGACTTGAATATACAGCTGAAAAAGCTGGAAGAAAACAAATTGAAAATTCCCAAGTAAATACAAATTTAGAAATACTGAAAACCAAAGGAGAAATTAATAAATTTGAAATTAAGAATACTATTGAACTAATAAATAAAACCAAGAGTTGGTTTTATGAAAAAGCCAATACAATTGATCCCACATTGTCATGAAAACCCAGAGTGGTTAGTGCATCCAAAAGGAAAGAGTGGTCGGCAGTATGAAATACTAACGAGAGGTAAGGAAGAGGAAGAAAAAAAATCTTATGTCAAGTCACTAAAAATATTGTCTTTTCTGTGCCTTAGAAGGTTTCTCCTGCCTTCAAAAAATTATCAACCAAAGTACTCGTTTCTGAAAAGAAAGGTTATGTCTTCTGAGTCTTAGTTTAATGGATAAGTAGTTGAAAAGACCATCATAAACAAAGACTACTTGATCTAGATGGACATATTTGTACAGTCTTTTGAAGCAGAATGAAAATATGATTGGAGATGAATTCTCATTGAAAGAATCCGTCAAAAATACAGGGTTCTGCTAAATGTCATGAAGATGTTGATTGGAAAGAAGAAATAGAAATGTCAAACTTAGATTAAAATGTCGATCTTAGATGAAAAGTGCTCCCTTTTCCATGTTATTTGCATGGCATGTTTACTGCTAATGGAGATTTGCTGAAGGAGAAAAAAAATCAAAGAAGCTCTCTAGCACCTTATATTTAGTATAACATATTCATTGAATAAAATTTGCATTTGGGGTCAAGATTTGCTTTTAAAACTATATAGTTTATCACTCTCACAAGCTTCCCTGATCAGTTTTGTTGAAAAGTATTTGCTTTTGTAACCAGAAAAATTGAAGCTTTCCTCATTTCTCAACAAGAAAGTGCTTTAAAAACAACAGGAAGTGGGAATATTTGGTAAAAGTTAGTAATGAAAAGAAATATACTCCAGACTACCAACTACGGAAATTACAAAAAATAAATAAATAAATAAATGACATAAATAGTGATAGAATATTTTCCCTTTCATTGTATTATGAAAAGGAGAAATGACTAGAAGGAATTTTTTCTATTGGTTTATTATTATTATTATTTAGAAATGAGGAATATGAGGATCAAAAGGTAAACCAATCTCCTCAATACTACCTGAAAATTATTGATTTTAATACTGATTAAAGGTATTTTAATGTTGATTAAATTGCTGATTTTTAATACTGATTAAAGGTAGGTGAGCAAGGGTTCCAGTATAGACTTTTTACTTCCAATTCCAATAAGTTTCCTAAGGCTCCATGATTTGAATCACATAAGCAGTTAATATGGTAATGAATCTAACGATATATTCATGTCTTAGCCTGAAGTTTTGTGAGTGGCCTGTACATTGTACCACCTGGTGACTAACTTTCTGGAAATAAACTCTTTTGGACTCACTCTGTGGATCTCAAAGAGAAAACGTGGTTTGTCAATGTGATTCTGGAACAAGTATTTTTTTTTTTTAATTAATTTATTTATTTATTTAGCTTTTTACATTCATTTCACAAATTTTTGGGTTCCAAATTTTCTCCCCTTTTCTCCCCTCCCCCCTCCCCAATACCCCAAGCGATCTAATTTTCCCTATCTCCAGTCTGTCCTCTCTTCTGTCATCCCTCCCTTCCCTTGTCTCTATCTTCTCTTTTCTCCTGTAGGGCCAGATGATTTTCTATTCCTCATTAACTGTATGTCTTCTTTCCTACTTGCAACAACAATACTAAACAATTGTTCCTAAAACTTTGAATTCCAAATTCTCCCCATCCCTCCCTCCCCACCTATTCCCTTTGGTACGGCAGGCAATTCATTATAGGCCATATCTGTGTAGCTTTGCAAATGACCTTCCTGATAGTCGTGTTGTGTAAGACTAACTGAATTGCCATCCCTCCTAACCTGCCCCTCATTGTTTCTCTTCTGTCCTTTGATCCTGTCCCTCCCCAAGTGTTGACTTTCAATTACTCCCTCCTCCCTTCCATCATCCCTCCCCCAATATCTCCTTCTCCCCCACTTTCTTATACTGTAAGATAGGTTTTCATACCAAAATGAGTGTGCATTACACTCCTTCGTTTAGTCAAATGTGATGAGGGTAAACTTTTGTTTGTTTGTTTGTTTTTTTTTTTCCTCAGCTCTCCTCTTTTTCCCTCCACTAAAAACATCTCCTACTTGCCTCTTATATGACATATAGTTACCCCCTTCCATTTCCCCCTCTTTCCTCTCACTACATTTCTCTCTCACCATTTACCTTAATTTCTTTTAAGGTATGGTCCCATCCTATTCAGTTCAATCTGTGCTCTCTGTCTCTGCATGTGAATGCATGTGTGTATGTGTGTGCATGCGTGTACATGTGTATGTGTGGTCTCACCAACCACCCAGATACTGAAAAGTTTTAAGTTAGAAATATTGTCCTTCCCTGTATGAATGCAAACAGTTCATTTCTGGTAAGTCCCTTAATACTTCTCCTTGCTGTTTACTTTTGCATGCTTCCTCTCATTCTTGTGTTTGAAAGTCAAATTTTCTTTTCAGCTCTGGTCTTTTCATTAAGAATGCTTGAAAGTCCTCTGTTTCATTGAAAGACCATATTTTCCCTTGAAGTATTATATTCAGTTTAGCTGGGTAGGTGATTCTTGGTTTGAGTCCTAGTTCCTTTGCCTTCTGGAATATCCTATTCCACGCCCTTCGATCCCTTAATGTAGAAGCTGCTAGATCTTGGGTTATCCTGATTGTATTTCCACAGTACTGGAATTGTTTCTTTCTGGCTGCTTGCAAGATTTTTTCCTTGAGCTGGGAGTTCTGGAATTTGGCCACAATGTTCCTAGGAGTTTCTCTTTTTGGATCTCTTTCACGTGGTGATCGATGGATTCTTTCAATACTTATTTTGCCCTCTGGTCCTAGAATGTCAGGGCAGTTTTCCTTGATAATTTCATGCAAGACGATGTCTAGGCTCTTTTTTTGATCATGGCTTTCAGGTAGTCCCATAATTTTTAAGTTGTCTCTCCTTGATCTATTTTCCAGGTCAGTTGTTTTTCCCATGAGATATTTCACATTCTCTTCCATTTTATCGTTCTTTTGGTTTTGTTTGGTGATTTCTTGGTTTCTCCTAAAGTCATTAGACTCCATCTGTTCCATTCTAATTTTGAGAGAACTATTAAATTCCGTGAGCTTTTGAGCCTCTTTTTCCATTTGGCTCATTCTGCTTTTGAATGCATTCTTCTCCTCATTGGCTTTTTGAACCTCTTTTGCCAATTGAGTGAGCCTATTTTTCAAGGTGTTAATTTCCTCAGCATTTTTTTGGGTCTCCTTTACCAAGATATTGACCTTTTTTTCATACTCTTCTTGCATCTTTGTCATTTCTCTTCCCAGTCTTTCCTCCACCTGTCTAACTTGCTTTTCAAAATCCTTTTTAAGCTCTTCCAAGGCCTGAGCCCACCCACCACCCCCCTGGGGTGTCTGGGGTACTGAAGCCCCGCCCTCCACATCTTTCCCTGATGGGAAAAATACGTTCTCGTCCTCCCCATCAGATCCGAAGGTCGGGATCATTTGCATTTGTTGGAAAAAACTCTCTAAAGTCTTATTTTTCTTCCCCTTTCTAGGCATTTTCCCAGCCAATTACTTGACTTCTGAGATTCCTTTCCACCCCCGCCTGGATCCTCCCAGCTAGTGCTTGGCCTCTGAGATTCAAATGCGCTTTCCCGCGGCAAGCTTTAGTTCTGGCTCAGGGGTGGGGGCAGGGCCGTCTCCTAAGCTTGGGCCCTCAGGGGCTTTCCGCAGAGACTTTCAGGAAAGGAGCGGGTGGGGGGCCCCGCCTGCTGTGCTCAGCTTCCTTGGGGGGTTTTATTCAGAGGCGTTCAGCAGTACAGCAGGGTGGGGCAGGGCCGTCTCCCCTGCTCGGCTCCCTCAGGTTGGAAAGACCTTCAGTATTGAAGATCCTACCTGCTGCTGGGGGATTCCTGAGTCCCGGGCCGCTGCCGCCTCAGCCGCCCGCCCACGCCTCTGCCTCCGCTGCTTCCTGCCCCCGTCTCTGCCGCTGCCGCTTCCTCCCGAGGGGGCCCGAGTCACGGAGACGCCCCGCTTCCCCTCTCCTTCAGCCCGGCTTTCTTTTTCACTGACCTGTAGCTTCTGTGAGCGGAGGGACTTTCCCGGCTGCCGGAGCTTCCCCCGGAGCTTTCCTCTCTGAAGTCTGCTCGGGTCAGCTTCTCTGGGTCGCGGCCAGGGGTGGGGATGGGGTCCGCTTTCTGAGGTGCGATGGACCCCGGGGACGGCTTTCCAGGGTTCAGTGGAACGGAAATCTCTTCCCCTATGTTTATGCACCCCCTGCAGAGATTCAGAGTTTATGGGGATCTCCTTTTACCTCAATTCCATGGGTTGTGGGCTCGGAGCTCGTATATGTGCGTCCTTCTACTCCGCCATCTTGGCTCCGCCCCCCTGGAACAAGTATTTTGACACTGATACAACCTTCCAGATATTGGATTCATTGCATAACATTGATATGTATTGGTAATTTTTTTTTTAAATGATCGCTGTCTGAAAAGAAAGTATGCATGACATACTTTTAAATTTAATCTTCATTTTTAATTTTTCCATCACTTTCTTAACTCTAGAAAATCAACAAAATAATCCATCAAACTCTGATATTTTGTATTGCTGATGTCTCAGGTGAAAATGTACATGTTGAAAACTGAATGATCAGAATTAAAACCAGTTCAAGTGCACTCTAGCACACTCTTCCCCTCCCTGCCCAAATATTTATTTGTTTTCAGTTTTCAACAATCTCTTCCATAAGTTGCAAATTTTCTCCCCCCTTTCCTTCTTCCCTCTGCTAAATGTCATGCCATCTTATATGAGATCTACACATGCATTCTTATTAAACACATTCGCATATTAGTCATCTTGCATAGAATTTAGAAGAATGAAACAATGAGAAAAACAACAAAAGAGAAAATAACCTGCTTCATTTTTCATTCTGACTTCATAGTTCCTTCTCTGGATATGGATGGCATTTTTCATTATGAGTCCTTTGGAAGTGTTTTAGGTCCTTCAGTCTTTCACACTGTAGCACACTCTCTTTTGTGAAATTATTTTGCATATATTTTTGTGCTTACTTATTTTTGTATATGCCATTTTTGTCTTCCCAGCCTGATAAAACAGCAACTTATCGAGGGCAGAGACTATTACATTTTCGTCTTGTATCTACACCATTTAGCCCAATGATGCCTGGTACATAGTGCATAATTGATATGAGCTAGATTAAATCATTCTTCTGACACAGTCATTAAAAATCATTATGTCGTTTACGATACAAGGAAAATTTTAATGGAAAAGAAATTAATCACACATACAACATATGTTGTTCCTCTACTGATAAACTTAAAGTGACATGCTTAAAATGTTTATGTGATAAATCATGACAGCATAGTTAATTATATAACTAAAGTTAATAACATATAATGGTCAGGTACTGGACATTGCATGAGAAGTACTGGGGTTCAAAACCTTTATCTCAAATCCTTTAACAGCTCTGGAACTTCAAGAAAGATACCCTACTTCTTATTGTTTCAATTTTTTCATCTGCAAAATGAGGCAGGGATTGAGCCTCCAATGCTAAAACTTATGATCCTCTAGCCTTACAAAGAGGAGGCAGTTTTTGTTATACTGGTAAAACACTAATCTAAACTTTTAAATTTTAAAGTTTTTGGTTTAACTCATTTATCCTTTCAATATCATAAAAATCCTGCGGATTCCTTCATTGTGTTCTAATTGACCAAATTGTTTCCCCTGCAAAGAATTTAGCAGAGGGACAAGCTGTTAAAATATTCTTTCGCTCTGAATAAATTTAATATTACTTCTCTCTTTAGATATCTAGAGGTGATTATTTTTAACTCCTAACAAGTCTTTTTTTTTAAAAAAACTGATTTCTGAAGCTTTTTAATATTGCATTTACTATTTTAAAGGTTATTTTTATATTGAGATCCCCAAACTGGACATTTAAAAAAGGCATTTTTTCACGGGAATTTCGGGAAAATTTTGCTGGTTTCTTAGAGTTTAACTTTAAATAATTTGGGGCTATGAAAGGCAGCATGACACAAGGACAACCTTGAACTGAGAAAAAACTAGGTTCAACTTCTCTCATACATATGAGCTATATTACCTCTTAGAAGGCATTTACTTCACGTAGAAACTCTATAAGACTGTAAATTACAGAAGAATGGCTGATCCGATTTAGGGGAGAGATTTGCCATACCATGATGTGTTTAAGCAAATGAATTATTTCTTCATACTTCAATCTCCCCCAAAAAAATATCCCTTTAAAGGATAATATATTTAAATTATTTTTAAAAATGGGGATTCAGTATAATTCTGTTCAGATCAACACCAAATGTCAAAATGGCAGTACATATGACCAAAACTGAATGAAAATAGGAAGTGATATATACACACACATGTGTGTAAATATATGTATATATATAATACATAAGAGATACATATAATCAAAGAGATATATACAAATATACACGCATACATGTATCTATGTATGTATACATGTGTATGAGTATGTGTATTTTTGTTATTCATTTTGAAATATTTTGATTTTAGACATCCAAAGGAAATAATGAATTAACCCCTCTCCCAATATCTTTAGCTAGATAACAAAGGAAGGGGTAGTCATAAAAGCTTATTATAAAAATACTTTTTGGAAGTTTCTGCAAATGATTAATAGTCAAATTATATGACAATATACATACTCAGGAAAGATGTATTTGTATATTACATACAAAGATACACACATAAATGTATAATAAATAATATAATAATAAATATACAAAACCATGTAGACACTAGATTTTTCAGAGTGAATACAATCTTGAAGGAAGAGTACATGTTTCTCAAAGAGGAAATTTCAAATTCTCTTGAAATGCATTTAAATACATGAAGGAATCTGGCTCATGTTGATCTCAACCAATTGTTTACCATTATGAAAGGTCAGAAAGCATACATATCATTGGCATATGCTGAATAAGCTGCAATTTTCTATAAAATTGGAAAATATATATCCCTTTATTTTAATTTTTTATCAAAATATTTTTTAATAAATTTATTTAACTTTTTACTTTCATTTTCACAAAATTTTGGGTTTCAAATTTTCTCCCCATTTGTCCCCTTCCCCCACCCCAGTACAGCGAATATTCTAATTTCCCCTATCACCAATCTTCCCTCTTTTCTATCATCGCTCCCTTCCCTTGTCCCCATCTTCTCTTTTGTCCTGTAGGGCCAGATCACTTTTTATTTCCCATTACCTTTATTTCTTATTTCCTAGTAGCAAGAAAAATACTCGACAGTTGTTCCTAAAACTTTGAGTTCCAACTTCTTCCCATCCCTCCCTCCCCACCCATTCCCTTTGGGAAGGCAGGCAATTCAATATAGGCCATATCATTGTAATTTTGCAAATGACTTCCATAATAGTCATGTTGTGGAAGAGTAACTATATTTCCCTCCATCCTATCCTGCCCCCCCATTGCTTATATTCTCTCTTTTGATCCTGTCCATCCCCAAGAGTGTTGATTTCAAATTGCTCCCTCCTCCCTTTGCCCTCCCTTCCTTGATCCCCACCACCTTGCTTATCCATTCTCCCTCACTTTCCTGTATTGTAAAATAGGTTTTCATACCAAAATGAGTGTGCATTTTATTCCTTCCTTTAGTCAAATGTGATGAGAGAAAATTTCATGTTTTTCTCTCAGTTCCCCTCTTTTCCCCTTCACTAAAAAGTCTCCTGCCTGCTTCTTCTATGAGAGATAATTTGCCCCATTCCATTTCTCCCTCTCTCCTCCCAATACATTTCTCTCCCACCACTTACCTTATTTTTTTTTAAGATATGATCCCATCCTATTCAATTCACTCTGTGCTCTCTGTCTCTGTGAGTGCATGCACGTGTGTATGTGCTTGTGTGTGTGTGTGTGTGTGTGTGTGTGTGTGTGTGTTTGTAATCCCACCAACTGCTCAGATACTGAAAAGTTTCAAGAGTTACAAATATTGTCTTTCCATGTAGGAATGTAAACAGTTCAACCTTAGTAAGTCCCTTATGATTTCTCTTTGCTGTTTACCTTAGAATGCTTCTCTTCATTCTTGTGTTTGAAAGTGAAATTTCCTTTTTAGCTCTGGTCTTTTCATCAAGAATGCTTGAAAGTCCTCTAGACCATATTTTCCCCTGAAGTGTTATACTCAGTTTTGCTAGGTAAGTGATTCTTGGTTTGAGTCCTAGTTCCTTTGACTTCTGGAATATCCTATTCCACACCCTTCAATCCCTTAATGTAGAAGCTGCTAGATCTTGAGTTATCCTGATTGTATTCCCACAATACTGGAATTGTTTCTTTCTAGCTGCTTGCAATATTTTCTCCTTGACCTGGGAATTCTGGAATTCAGCCACAATGTTCCTAGGAGTTTCTCTTTTTGGATTTCTTTCAGGCAGTGAACGATGGATTCCTTCAATACTTATTTTGCCCTCTGTTTCTAGAATCTCAGGGCAGTTTTCCTTGAAAATTTCATGGAAGATGATGTCTAGGCTCTTTTTTTGATCATGGCTTTCAGGTAATCCCATAATTTTTAAATTGTCTCTCCTTGACCTATTTTCCAGGTCACTTGTTTTTCCTATGGGATATTTCACATAATGTTCCACTTTTTCATGCTTTTGGTTTTGTTTTGTGATTTCTTGGTTTCTCATCAAGTCATTAGCTTCCATCTTTTCCATTCTAATTTTGAAAGAACTATTTTATTCAGTGAGCTTTTGAACCTCTTTTTCCATTTGGCTAATTCTGCTTTTGAAAGCATTCTTCTCCTTATTGGCGTTTTGAACCTCTTTTGCCAATTGAGTTAGCCTATTTTTCAAGGTGTTATTTTCTTCAGCATTTTTTTGGATTTTGGATCCTAATTGTCTGGCACATAAATTTACACAGAACAGAAAAGCTTGTTGATGAATCAAACGTACAAGAATACAAGTCGTTCTCCAACTGATAAATGGCCAAAGGATATGAAGAGACAGTTTTCAGAGGAAGAAATTAAAGGTATCTACAGTCATGTGAATAAAATGCTCTAAATTATTATTGATTAGAGGTGCAAATCAAAGCAATTCTGAGGTATCACATCACACCCATCAGCTTGGCTAACATGAAAAAACAGGAAGATGACAAGTGTTGCAAAACATATGGGAGAGTTGGAACACTAATTCATTGTTGGTGGAGCTGTGAGCTGATTCAACCATTCTGGAGAGCAATTTGGAACTGTGCCCAAAGAGCTACAAAAATGTGCATACCCTTTGATCCCACAATACCTTTTCTAGGGCTGTATCCCAAAGAAATCATGAAAATGAGAATATGTCCCACATGTACAAACATATTTATAGCAGCTCTTTTTGTGGTGGCCAAGAACTGGAAATCAAGTGTATGCACATCAATTGGGAAATCGTTGAACAAGTTATGATATATGAATAAAATGGAATACTTTTGTGCTATAAGAAATAATAAATAGGAAAACTTCAGAGAGGCCAGAAAAAGTTATATGAACTGATGATGAGTGAAATGGGCAGAACCAAGAGAATATTATACCCAGAAACAGTAACAGTGTGAGAGGACTGTTACTGATAGATTTAGCCCTTCACATTAATGCAAGGACCTAAAACATTCCCAAAGACCCCTGGAGGCAAAATGCTGTCCACATCCAGAGAAAAAAACTATGGAATGAGAACACAGAGTGAAGTATACTATTTTCTTTTGTGTTTTGTTATGTTTTTTCTCATGGTTTTTCCCATTCATTTTTTTTTCTGTAGCCATTGGGAGCTTTAATGACACAAAAGTAGCAGTCCTGAGATTTAGCAAAGAGCTAAACAATGGCAATGACATAGGAAAAGGAACAGGTTGATACAGGATGATGTTAGGTTTTCCTTATGGGGTTTGAAGATCAAGGGTAAGTCTTGAAAGATAAGAAGTCTTGCGGTAGGAGCCAAGATGGCGGAGTAGAAAGACTCACGTATGCTAGCTCCGAATCCACAGCCCATAAATTTCCTGTAAAAAGAACTCCCCACAAATTCTGGAGCAGAGCAAGCCACACAGAAACGCAGTGAAGGAGGTTTCCGTTCCAGAGAGCCCCGAAAAGTTGTCCACAGGCGTCCGTTGCGCACCAGACAGCAGAGCCCAGCTCTGAGCTGCCCTGGCCTCATGGACCAATAGGAGCAGATCCGAGCAGCCTTCAGGGACCAAATCTATTGCGGCTGAGAAGGTCCCTCCACCCACAAGTGCTACAGGTCAATGAGAGAGACTTCTGGGCTGGCCGAGAGGGGAGCGAGGTGTCTACGTGACTCGGGCCCCTTCGGGAGGCAGCACCAGAGGCAGCAGTGGCTAGGGACTCCCGGAGCAGACAGGATCTCAGGGCCAATACTGAAGATCACTGCATGAAGCCCCTGAGGGAACTAAGCCTGGGAGGTGGTCCTGCCCCCACCCAATCACCAGAACTTAAGCTCACATTGAATAGCAGCCACTCCTGCCACAGAAAGCCCTGAGGCTGGGGAGCAGCATTTGAATCTCAGACCCCAAGCACTAGCTGGGAGGGTCTAGGCAGGGGTGGACAGGAATCTCAGAAGTCAAGTAACTGGCTGGGAAAATGCCCAGAAAAGGGAAAAAAAATAAGACCATATAAGGTTACTTTCTTGGGGAACAGATGTTTCCTCTTTTCATTTCTGATGGCGAGGAACTATGCTTGCCATCTGGGAAAGACTTGAAGGTCGGGGCCTCTGTATCCCAGACATTCGAGGTGGATGTCTGGTGGGCTCAGGCCATGGAAGAGCTCAAAAAGGATTTTGAAAATCAAGTTAGACAGGAGGAAAAACAGGGAAGAGAAATGAGAGAGATGCAAGAAAAGCATGAAAAACGGGTCAATACCTGGTTAAAGGAGACCCAAAAAAATGATGAAGAAAATAACACTTTGAAAAATAGGTTCACTCAATTGGCAAAAGAGGTTCAAAAAGTCAATGAGGAGAAGAATGCTTTCAAAAGCAGAATTAGCCAAATGCAAAAAGAGGTTCAAAAGCTCACTGAAGACAAGAGGTCTCTCAAAATTAGAATGGAAGAGATAGAGGCTAATGACTTTCTGAGAAACCAAGAAATCACACAAAAAAATCAAAAGAATGAAAAAATGGAAGAGAATGTGAAATATCTCATGAGAAAAACAACTGACCTGGAAAATAGATCCAGGAGAAACAATTTAAAAATTATGGGACTACCTGAAGGACATGATCAAAAAAAGAGACTAGACAGCATCTTTCATGAAATTATCAAGGAAAACTGCCCTGAGATTCTAGAAACAGAGGGCAACATAAGCATTTAAGGAATCCATTGATCACTGCCTGAAAGAGATCCAAAAAGAGAAACTCCTAGGAACATTGTGGCCAAATTCCAGAATTCCCAGGTCAAGGAGAAAATATTGTAAGTAGCTAGAAAGAAACAATTTCAGTATTGTGGAAATGCAATCAGGATAACACAAGATTTAGCAGCTTCTACCTTAAGGGAATGAAGGGCATGGAATAGGATATTCCAGAAGTCAAAGGAACTAGGATTCAAACCAAGAATCACCTACCCAGCAAAACTGAGTATAATACTTCAGGAGAAAAAATGGTCTTTGAATGAAACAGAGGACTTTCAAGCCTTCTTGAAGAAAAGACCAGAGCTGAAAAGAAAATTTGTCTTTCAAACACAAAAATGAGAAGGAGCATGAAAAAGTAAACAGCAAAGAGAAGTCATAAGGGACTTAACAAAGGTGAACTTTTTACCTTCCTACGTTGAAAGAATATTTGTAACTCTTAAAACTTTTCAGTATCTGGGGAGTTGGTAGACCCCCCCCCCCACACACACGTACATGCATGCATGCACACATACATGCAAACATGCACACACATACAGAGACAGAGAGCACAGACTGAATTCAATAGGATGGGACCATATCTTAAAAGAAATTAAGGTAAATGGTGAGAGAGAAATGTAGTAGGAGGAGAGAGGGTGAAATTGAATGGGTAAATTATCTCTCATGCAGGAGGCAAGCGGGAGACTTTTTAGTGGAGGGAAAAAAAAGGAGAGCCGAGAAAAAAAAAAAAAAACATGAATTTTACCCTCATCTCATTCGACTAAAGGAAGTAATAAAATGCACACTCATTTTGGTATGAAAACCTATCTTACAATACAGGAAAGTTGGGGAGAAGGAGATAATCAGGGTGGGGGGGATGATGGAAGGGAGGGCAATGGGAGGAGGGAGCAATTTGAAGTCAACACTCAACACTCTTGGGGAGGGACAGGATCAAAAGACAGAATAGAAACAATGGGGGGCAGGATAGGATGGAGGGAAATATAGTTAGTCTTGCACAACACGACTATTATCGAAGTCATTTGCAAAACTACACAGATAGGGCCTATATTGAATTGCCTGCCTTCCCAAAGGGAATGGATGGGGAGGGAGGGATGGGGAGAATTTGGAACTCAAAGTTTTAGGAACAACAGTTTCGTATTGTTCTTGCTACTAGGAAATAAGAAATACAGTTAATGGGGAATAGAAAATCATCTAGCCCTGCAGAACAAAAGAGAAGATTGGGACAAGAGAAGGGAGGGATGATAGAAGAGAGGGCAGATTGGTGTTAGGGAAAATTAGAATGTTCCGTGTATTGGGGTGGGGGAAGGGATAAATGTGGACAAAATTTGACACCCAAAATTTTGTGAAAATGAATGTAAAAAAGTTAAATAAATAAATCTATATTAAAAAAAATGTAAAGAAGTCTTGCAAGATAAAGAAGTCTTGCAAGATAAAGAAGTCTTGCAAGATAAAGAAGTCTTGCAAGATAAAAGCACAGGGGGAGGACTGCATGACACAAGATAAGGAAATCCCATTGCCCAGGAGGAGTGGTAGGGAAAGGGAATTTTATGTTTCCCCCAGGATGAGGGGAGGGGACAAGAAATTATATGGTCCAGGATAAGGGCAGTTGTGGTACCAAAGACTTCACAAAGTCAATCTCTATTATTTAACTCTTAGGGCACTGTTCCTATTCACATCATTTCCCCACTTAACCAGTAGGCAGGAGAATTCTTTTGGGGAAATCTCCCATTCATTTTAATTCTTCTTTGCAACATGACTGATGTGACAATGGTTTAATAAAAATATATCTATAGAACCCATATAAGATTGCATGCCATCTTAGGGAGGGAGTGGAGAGAGAAGGGGAGAAAATCTAGAAATTATGAAAGTGATTGTTGAAAACAAAACAAATTCAACAAATTTTTTAAAAGTGCTTATTGAATTTTAGGGATTTGAATCAACTTTGATATCATTAGCCATGTTCATAGATTTCCACCTTACTCAGTAATGACCATTCCATTGAATAACAGTGAAGAAGCTTGGGGAATTAAATACACATATGTGTGTGTGTGTGTGTGTGTGTGTGTGTGTGTGTGTGTGTAAATATATATATATATATATATATATATATATATATATATATATATGATCATGAATGTTATTTGATATTTACTTTGAAGAGGATCAATGGCTTCATGGAGTGATATCTTGACCAGTGTCTAAATTGGGTTTAAGTGAGGCAGAGCTGCAAAGAGAACACATTCTTACTCTAGTGTCGTCTAAGTCTAGTGGCAAGACAAAGATAAAGATGGTTGCTGATGACTTGATATTCAGTGGATGACCTTGGGGTCTTTGGTGTCTGACTAAGCTCTAAGCACACTGGAGTACCTGCTTCAGCCACCTCCATGTCCATTGGAATAAGTTGTTCTTATACACTCATTCTGCTGAGGCATGGAGTCTTCATGTGCTTGGAATAGACATCTCCCTCACTTGGCGATGGGTTTGAGGGCTGATGGTTTCCTTCCACATGGTTTAGTTTGTCTGCCAAGATGGTTTTGCCAAGATTTGACCACTCGGGGTGCTACAGCTTTGAATAATAAGTACCTACAGAAGACTGATGAGGAGTCTGAAAAGGGCTCAGCAAGCCCCCCATATCTGAGGTACTCTACTACGTCCTGATCATGCCACACACCAAAAAACGGATGATGTTTAAATACCTGAGCTTGACTGTGTTCCCATAAAAGGATATTGTTTATAAACATGGATCTTAAATCTAATTTTCATGTGAGACAAAGAATATTCTTCTTTTGATGTTTTTCAACACTTTAAAAACATAAAAATCGTTTTAAGTGATAGGCTATTCATCTGTATATATTTCAAAAATTTGCACATATACATGTACACATAAAAAATGCACATGGGTATGAGTATACTATGTGTGTATGAGTATACATGCAAACACATTTATTCCATTGTACTTAATTCCTAAATGGAAAGACGAGCTAAATTTTCCACTGAATCAGTGACAGTTAAAGAACCCTCTCTTTCTTCATTCTTATAGCTATGATGCTACTGAAAGGGCTGTATTTTTCTCTTTATCTTGTTAAGATCTCAAAATCCATCACAATTTTCACACGGGAAACTTCTCTTAGGTTAAAGGACAAATTTTGAACGCTGTTAAGTCAAAACAATGAGTTTGGATTGTTGTTCCATTAATCCTAAGAGTTATTAAGAAACAAATGTAATTGGCAGATATGATTTCTTCCCCTTCAGTTTTCTCTTGTGTTCTTCAACTTCTAATCAGTTAGCTTTGTGAGGCTACATTTAAGTGAATGAAAGCAATACTTTCAGTCATCTTAACTATGATATTGATTATTCCTATTCAGCTTGCTTTGCTCAAGCTCCACTAAATAGTCCACTAATGACATGGGTCAGCAATCAGGGAGATGACACAAAATCTGTTTATAGCAATCCTCCTCCTGTCCGATAACCTCAGGTTATAGCGATTGTGCAAAGTGATAGTAATACATGCTGCATTGACAAATGCTCCACTGTTGTTGCCTTTTTTTGTGGGGGAGGAAGAGGGACAATAGGTGAGGTGAAATACTTTCTCAATAATCAGAACTTTCTTAAATAATAGCAGACAGATTTAGCTTAGCCATGCTGTGCATTACTACAACACAAACATCACGACAGCCTGCATTTCTATCATTGGTGGCCAAATTGCTCTGATTTTGGAAGTGGACCAATCTAAACTCTCCACAGTCAGCAAGCAACAGAAAATATTGATCTTTTTCAGGTTCATTAGAGAAAATGGGGCACAAAATCATACTGAGAGGAGGGAGATATAGCAGGGGCAGAACAACAATTTAGTCTGAGAAACTGAAATTGAGTAAATGGATGCAAAAAAGTCAGAGTGGAGACAAGGGAATGCTAATATAAATCGGAAAAGTTATATGAATTGATGCATAGTGAAAAGAATGAGGGTCCTGAAGAGATGTATACAATGCCAGCAATGATGCAAATGAAAAGATGTAAATAAAAACAAAAAGAAAAACAACTACAAAGTATCAGAATACTATAGTAACTAGTCTTGACCTCTGAAAGGAAGGAAAAATTTTACCCCATTCTTTTCATTTCATAAGAGTCAACTAAGAATGTAAATGGATACTTAAGCTTTCAGAGTTTCTTCTTTGTCATTTGCATTTTTAATAGCTTTGGACATTTATTTTGTTTTGTGGTTTTGTTTTTTTTCTACTTGCTACCAAAGGTGGCTCATTGATTGATGGTGGGAAGGAAATATGTTCATAAATGTCTATTTTTTTAAAATATAGATATCAATATTTTTACAAATCAACATAATAAAAGACAAATATATAAAATAAATAAAATATGGTTTTGTTTCTATAGACATGCCTACACATGGTTGAGCATAGAATATTATAAAAGATAGAATTGTAGCATTTCTGATAATTAGCAAGGAAATCCAGTTTATTATCTCCAGGTAGGAATGAACTGAGCTAAAATAACTAAAGTTCCACAACAGAAAATCTAATTAATGCTGCTGGAAGTGTTTTGTGGTTTCAGTTGGTATCTAAAAGTATGTCACCTTTCGTAGGATCATATATTTAGATGTAGAAAGGAGCATAAAATCTGTCTAGGTTACCGACTGATTTTGTATCTGAGGGAAGAGAGTGCAAGGTAAGCTAAAATACTTGATAAAAGTTAAACAACTGGTGGTGGACCCAAGACGGTGGAGTAGAAAGACACACATATGAAGGCTCTCCCCACACAGCCCATAAAATACCTGTAGAGAGGGACTCTCAATAAATTTTGGAGCAGAACAAGTGGAGAACAAAGTGGAGGAGATTTCCAGCCCAGGGTGACCTGAAAGGTCCACAGGAAGTGTCTGTTGCACCAGAAGCAGAGAGGAGCCCAGTCCAGCCTTGGCCTTGTGGCATGGCACAGCATGGCTCTGGGAGGAGAACACCTCTAGTCCAATCTCTAGTCCAAGCATCAGCAAATCCCTAGTTGTAGTGGCAGCAGTCTGCAGATCCCTTAACCCACAGGTGCAAAAGGTCAGTAATAGGATTTTTTCAGCTAGCCGACAAGGGAGAAGGGCCTTCCTACAGCTCCAACCTCAGGCAGCAGCCACAGAGGCCACATCAGACAGGCTACAGCAGTTCCCATGGCACTCTACAGCACCCTGCATCCATTGTTGGATCAGAAAAACCCCTTCAGGAACTGAGTCTTACCTCAGCCCTCTGTAGAGGCCCTGAGGGAGCTGATCTTTATCTCACATTGAATGGCAGTCCTGCCTATGCAGCTTATCTGAAAATCAGCCCCCAGTGCTTGCTTGGCAGAACTAGAGGCCAGGTGGCTGTGGAGAGGAAACTCTGCTAAGATTCTGAATAAAAATCTGTCCCTACTCCCAGACAAGTGTATACACTTGATTATGCCACCTTGGAGGAACTAAGATCTTACAGATTCCCAGAATATACCGGACTCTTGACAAACGACCCAAAAGTCAAGTAATTGGTTGGGAAAATACCCCAAAAAAGGGGAAAAAAGACTATAGAAGGTTACTTTCTTGGTGAACAGATATCTTCTCCCATCCTTTCAGGTTGAGGAAAAACAATGCTTACCATCAGGGAACAATATAAAAGAAAGGCTTCTGTATCCCAAACATCCAAAATAAATATTCAGTGGTTTCAGGCCATGGAAGAACTCAAAAAGGATTTGGAAAATCAATTAAGAGAGGTGAAAGCAAAAAAGGAAGGGAAATGAGAGATGCAAGAAGAGCATGAAAAGTGGGTCAACACCTTGCTAAAGGAAACCCAAAAAATGATGAAGAAAATAACACCTTGAAAAATAGGCTAACTTAATTGGCAAAAGAGGTTCAAAAAGCCAATGAGGAGAAGAATGCTTTAAAAAGCAAAATTAGCCAAATGGAAAAGGAGGTTCAAAAGCTCACTGAAGAAAATAGTTCTCTCAAAATTAGAATGGAACAGATGGAAGCTAATGACTTTCTGAGAAACCAAGAAATCACAAAACAAAATCAGAAAAATGAAAAAATGGAAGAGAATGTGAAATATCTCATTGGAAAAACAATTGACCTGGAAAATAGATCCAGGAGAGACAATTTACAAGAGAAGATGGGGACAAGAGAAGGGAGGGATGACAGAAGAGAGGGCAGATTGGAGATAGGGAAAATTAGATTGCTCGGTTTATTGGGGTGGGGAAGGGGATAAAAAGGGGAGAAAAAATTGGAACCCAAAATTTTGTGAAAATGAATGTAAAAAGTTAAATAAATAAAAATTAAAATTAAAAAAAAAATTATGAGACTACCTGAAAGACATGATCAAAAAAAGAGCCCAGGCATCATCTTTCATGAAATTATCAAAGAAAACTGCCCTGAGATTCTAGAACCAGGGGGAAAAATAAATAATTGAAAGAATCCACTAATCACCTCCTGAAAGAGATCCAAAAGGAAAAACTCCTAGGAACATTGTGCTCAAATTCCAGAGTTCCCAGGTCAAGGAGAAAATATTACAAGCAGCTAGAAAGAAACTATTCAAGTATTGTGGAAATGCAATCAGGATAAAACAAGATCTAGCAGCTTCTACATTAAGGGATCAAAGGGCATGGAATATGATGTTCCAGAAGACAAAGGAACTAGGACTAAAACCAAGAATCACCTACTCAGCCAAACTGAGTATAATACTTCAGGGAAAAAAATGGTCTTTCAATGAAATATAGGACTTTCAATATTCTTGATGAAAAGACCAGAGCTGAAAAGAAAATTTGACTTTCAAACACAAGAATGAAGAGAAGCATGAAAAGGTAAAGAGCAAAGAGAAATCATAAGGGACTTAGTAAAGTTGAACTGTTTACATTCCTACATGGAAAGACAATATTTGTAATTCTTGAAACTTTTTTCAGTATCTGGGTAGTTGGTGGGATTACACATACACACACACACACAGAGTGTGAGAGAGAGACAGACAGACAGAGAGAGACAGAGAGAGAGAGCACAGAGAGAATTGAATAGGATGGGATCATATCTTAAAAAAATTGCAATGAAGAGGTAAGAAAGAAATATATTGGGAGCAGAAAGGGAGAAATGGAATGGGGCAAGTTACCTGTCATAAAAGAGGCAAATAAAAGACTTTTCAGTGGAGGGAAAAAGAGGGGAAGTGAGAGAAAAAACATGAATCTTACTCTCATCACATTCGACTAAAGGAAGAATGATATGCACACTCATTTTGGTATGAAAACCTATCTTACAATACAGGAAAGTGGGGGAGAAGGGGATAAGCAGGGTGGGGGAATGATGGAAGGAAGGGCAGTGGGAGGAGGGAACAATTGGAAGTTAATGATCTTGGGGAGGGACAGAATCAAAAGAGGAAATAGAAGAAATTGGGGGACAGTATAGGATAAAGGGAAATATAGTTAGTCTTACACAACATGACTATTATGGAAGTCATTTGCAAAACTGCACAGATATGGCCTATATTGATTTGCTTGCCTTCCCAAAGGGAATGGGTGGGGAGGGAAGGATGAAGAGAAGTTGGAACTCAAAATTTTTGGAGCAACTGTTGAGCATTGTTCTTGCAATTAGGAAATAAGAAATACAGATAATGGGGTATAGAAAGTTATCTTGCCCTACAGGACAAAAGAGAAGATGGGGATAAGGGAAGGGAGGGATGTTAGAGGGGAGGGAAGATTGGTGATAAGGGTAATTATAATGCTTGGCGTTTTGGGGTTGGGGGAGGGGAGAAATGAGGAGAAAATTTGGAACCCAAAATTTTGTTGAAATGAATGTTGAAAAATAAATAAATTTAAATACAAATAAAAATAAAAGTTAAACAAGTAATAAATGAAAAAGGTGAGGTATGACCCCATGTCATTTGGATTCCAAAGTCCATGCTTTTTGTTTTTGTTTTATTATACTGTGCGCCACACTACTTGATCCTGTTCACACATATAAGCTTTTGCATATTTTCAATCTTGTGAGAGGTACTGAGAATACAAAAAAAAAATAATAGCCTCTTGGCTAAAGAGTATTTGTGCTACTGAGAAACTACAGTATATAAATGGAGAAACATATATATATATATAACAACTCAGTAACAGAAAAATATGTTAACATCTAGGGGTTTCTTGTAGTAAGTGGTAATCAGATTAACCATTATAAGAAGAGATGAGCACTGTGTATTGTAGACATGGGAGAACTTTCCTTTTTGAGTAATCTTCCTTCCATGGCTGTAGACAAAACCAGAAGTCATAACTTTCTTTTAAAATCTTAACCTCCTTGCACCAAAATCCACTTGACTTTCAAATAGTTTCTTTTCCCAAATTCAAACAAATGCTGTGAAGTAATGAGAATTTTTTTTCACATGAAATTAAAGCAAAACAAAACAAACAAACAAACAAAAAAACCAAAACCTTTGCCTGACTTGATTTCGATGTGGGTATAATAAAACTTGGTGCTCTTGTGGAATAAATAGAGCTGCAAAACAGAAAAGGGATAATTGAATCACAAAGTTCTCTATTCCTGGAGTCATTCTTGCCAAGTTGAAATCAATAAGTTATGGAACCATATTAACAGCCAGTTATCACTTCAAAAATTTAGGTCGAAAGTGTCAATTCCTTGGTAGACAATCTTTGTGAGTTTTTGTGGCTAAAATATTATATAAAATCACTAATTGGTGGTTAACATTTCAATGATGACATTCACTGAAGGAAGGAGGATGATGAGGAGAAGGAGGTGAAGGAGTAGGAGAAGGAGGAAGTAAAGAAGAAAAAGGAGAGTATGTGGTTTACTCTTTACCAAGCCACTCATTTCTTACATCATACCATTTCTCAAAAAGACATGATTTGACTTTGCCCTTAGGTGGTTTTCTAGATAAAGACACGAATAGATTAATTGAAATGAAATTGATGCCAATTGATCTTCAGGAGAATTTTTAATTTTTCAACTAAACAGTAAATTAATTTTCAAAATAAATATTAATATATTGAAAACAAATTTTGACAAACAGGTGAAGGTCGACATCTAAGTCTTCTTAGACAGTCTTCTAAGATCACTCTTTGATTGCCTGCTCTTCTACTGACTGTTTTTGAGCAAGGATCTTTCCCTGTCTAAGTTTTTGTTACCTTCTCTGTTGTGTAAGAGTCCTTGAGTAGAACTCTTAATATATGCCATCCAATTCTAAATCTGTGATCTAATATCCCATGTAATCAACATTTTAAGTCAAATTGTATTATACATGAAATTTACTCTGCCACAAGTTTTATTTTTCTCTTCGCAAAAGATAAAAGTTCGAATGTTGACTGGATAGATGAAGTGATAGAATAATTTTAGATGAACCCCAAGTTTCAAGGAAAGTCATTGAAGATTGTAGCCTTCAGTATATTTGAAAAAAATTACACTTCATGTTTCTTTTTAATTACAGTTTCTCTGGTACATCAAAACAATGGAATCATAATTGAAACTAATTACAGTGAGGAAAACATCCTCAGTGAGTTGTTTTTATATATGCTTTTATGTTCTGACAGCTCCAATTACATGAACTACTTTCTTTACTGACATTCTAAGAATTAAACCTTTGCCCACTTCCTTGGGTTGACTATATTCCAATATGTTGGTGAAAATGGAATTTATCCTCTTAAAGAACATTTTCTAATCTAGACTTTCTTTATCCAATGATCTTGATGCACCTAGAGAAGATATCTGTATGTTTTATCCAAGACCACATACAGAGTACGTTCTTACCCTCAATAGTAGGAGGAAAAAGTTTTGGGGAATTTTTCTCACTGCCAGAAATCTCCTATTTCTTAGTTTGCCTAACCTAAAAGTGTTTCTCAGTTTCTTCATTCCCACTTATCTATATATGTATTAAAGGGAAAGTAATCTTCAAATCATAATCAGAGGATGCTGTTTGAATCTCAGTCTACCACCTCAGTTAAATATGAGTACCTTAAAGGCAGGGAGTGTTCTTTTTTTTCTTCTTTTTCTGCCATGAGCACATAGCATAGTTCCTATGATAACATTGTAGGAGCTGACTAAATTCATGAAATCCAACTGAACCCAGTTTTCCTGATTCCTTTTCTACATAGCTCTTTTTTCCCATTATACCATACTGCTCCTTTTTAAATAATTGGATAATTACTCAATTCTGTGTGAAAAATTATATGCAGAACTTCAATAAATAGAGATATGTGCTTTCTCTGTGTTGTTACCTGAAGAAGAAAGTTCAATTTATTATAATGTCTTGAGAATTATAGGAGCTAGATTCAAATGCTGTCACTCACTATCTTTTTGATTATCATCAATAGTTTCCTTTTTCTCCAGGGGGCTCAATTTCTTCATCTGTAGAATGTGGGGCTGAATTAAATGACAGTAAAAGTCTCTTCCAAGCTTAAATCTTTTATAGCACCCACTGTGATGTACTCTAGTTTGTATAAGTTGAGTTACCAAAAGGAGACAGATTGTAGTAATGATATTAATCAGGATCTGGGGAAAACATTAAGTGTGTCTTTTCCTCTAATGTTGAAGGTCCTAACTCTTCACTAGTATACTTTTTCTTAGCAGTCAGACAGTAGACCCAACATTATTTTATCAATGGAGAGTATTATAAGAATAAGTAGTATAAAATACTTGCCACCACTCCAGTCCGCAAAAGAAAAAGAAAAAAAAAACAAAAAAACGTAATGACCCTCAATGTTCATTTTCCCAATGATGCCCACAAAAGACCTGGAAAATTCAGTTATAAACTTAGATCACAACGGTAGTGAGGTACATAAGTAAGGAACAGTTTTGTCAAAAGAGCAACACATAAGTTCTGGAACTGCTGGAAGTATTTTTAATTCACCACAGGCAGTACTTTTTTGGTGTGCCACTCAGATTGGCTCCAAAGGAAAATATTTTTTTTCCCTTAAAACTACAGCCAACACTTTTCTCTGACATGCTCCTAGAAACAGTTAACTTCTCTGCTGATGACTATCTGTTTGTCTCTCATCTTAAAGTAGATGCTTATCCTACCATCAAATAATGAAACTGCTTCATCTGAGGTTTCCCAAGGATATATATTTATCAATTTACAAAATCACTGTCAATATTTTTCACATCCAACATGAGATATTTGTTATTCTAATGTCAGATCAAACCCAAAAGAGACAGATGCTATTTTGTGCTTGTGGACACATGGAATTTGGTGGGAGACAGGGCAACTTGCCTCACTCAGTATCCAAATGTCTGAAAACTAATTGCTACATATTGGAAACTGTAGACGGTATGGATGGAAATATTATCCCTTTTAGAGATAATCCATTGGTTCATCAGCTCCTCTGGCTCCCTGGCCAATTAAGTCCTCCTTAACCATGACACAGTACAAATCACTAATAGTAAAGGCAATCTCTCCTCTCCCCAAACTTCCATTTTATAAAAAAATTTGACAGCACATATTAACAACATATATTATATGAACATATTATTATATGTTAATCACAATATGTTAATATATCATACATATATTATATTAACATTATATGATAATTATAACTATAATATGTTAATATATTATACATGTAATATATTAACATTAATATATTAACATAACCCAAGGAATGACCAATATGGGCTACCTTATCTGTGTTCTACTATGATACTTCAGGGACCTCTCATATTTAAAAGAACATTGATCTACTTTCAGATGTGCTGTCCTTCCAGTGGGTTCTGTTGTCCCATTGCCCAAGGTTTTTTACTTCATTTTACATCCAGAACTTCCTCATTTTGTTGCCTTTAGACTTTTGTCTCAATCACACTTACAGAGCTGAAAGAAGAAAACAAAATGTGAAAAAGAATGGAGTGTTTTCAGATGGTAGAGACATGGATATCACATCATAAATACCTGCAATTAAATCCTCTCTGTAATATTTACTAACTCTGAAATCCAGGTCAAGCCACCTCACCTCTCCTCCTCAGTTTTCTCATCTACAAAATGGGAATAATTAGTAATAATAATTACAGCAACATCAGCTACTTCCCGTAGTGGTTGTGGGCATAAAACAAGGTACCACAAGTAAAGTGCTTTATAAACCTTAAAGCATTGTATCATCATCATCATCATCATCATGATCATCATGATCATCATCAAAATTAAAAGGAAAACAGTGGACCTTTTTAGTATGTCTGGTAAAAATAATTCAGACAGGAATTGTAAAATGTTTTGCAGGAATATTTTTTTTCAGGAAAACCATCATTTGGATGTATAAATTTGGCTGTGTTTGGAATACAGGTGGATAGAGAATGTCACTGCAGTATGGTGAGATTTCATGTTCAATCCATCTGATTATCAGATGAAAATAAATCATATTGTAGTTCTCTGGTGCTTGTGGCAATACAATGTAATAAGACTATTCAATATTTGTGACTAGGAAGAAAATACTTTTTTGATTAGGAAAATTCAAGAAGACATTTTGCACTGTGTGGCTTTGAGTTTGTCCAAACTCAGTCCAAAACTTTGAGTGGTTTTAATGATGTTAAACTATAATGTGGCAAGGAATCAAGGAAGGGAAATTTTTTTTTATTAAATTAGGGCTGGCTTATGAATTTTAAAGGCAGTGATACCCTGCTTAACATGTTATCCAAAGTGAAGGTACTGATACTGATAAGGCAACAGCTGAAGATCATAAAATGACTTGATTCTTTTGAATCCAGAAAGACCACCAAGTTGATTTTTAGTATTCTTTGCAGGCAGTGTTAATTGCATTGAGAAAAAAAAATGAGTGGTAAAATAGAGTTGAGTTCTCTTTTTAATGACTTGGATAGACACAGAAGGCATCCAATTATAAATTTATTAAATTGGAATGAGAGAATAAGAGATAGGTAACATAATTGATGACAGAGTCTAGATTCCTCAACAGCCAGTAGTTTGAACTAGAACATTGCACTAAAACTCGTAAGATCAAATGGACGAACATAAATTCTCATATATATGGATTCAAAATATCTGGCATATGAGTAAAAAAAGGAAGTAATATGGTAGATATGGAATAGCTCATTAAGGTAAAAATTATAGCTCTAGGAGTTTTAAAGGATTGAAAGGTCAAGAGAGCCTAACAGCATGTTGCCCAGCCCAAAGGAAAACAAAGACTCAACAATGTGAGCCAAACTAAGGGAAACATACTACCGAGGAATGGAAAAATGATAAACTCAATCTATTCTGCCTCAGTCTTCCCACATCTAGAACTTTGCATTCGTTTTGATGAATGTGTGATGTGACTTTGGAAGGAAATTGATAAAATTAAGAACATCAATCAAGTGGACAGAAAGGAGAGAAATTTGTCCATTTCAGGTCATGGGGCATTAGCTGAAGGAAATAGCCATGCTTAGCAAGGAGAATAACAAATACAAAGGTGAGGGCGAGTGATGGCTGTCTCCAAACTTTTGAAAAACTATGATATGAATGAAAAAATTGTCTCAACTTGTTGGTCTCTAAGGAAAGAAGTAAGAATGATGGAAGGAATTTCCAAAGAATCAAATTTAGATTTGATGACAAGAAACCCTTAGTAGCATAAGAACTATTCAAAAGTGGAAAGCACTACTTGATGAGGGGTGGGTTACTTCTCCCTGCATATTCTCAAGCCTAATTTAGATAGCCACATATTTGTTGTAATCTGATGGGGATTCTTTTACAGATAGTGATCAGACTAGATAGTTGCTGAAGTTCTTTCCAATTTTGAAATTTGTGTGGTTATTTTATTTCTTTCAAAGCTATCAAATGGTGCTGTTACCTTCATCCCAAAGCTTCTGAAAATTACCTGTCAAAAATCTCTCCAAAGAAAACTTTCTGTGACATGAATGAAAATGTGCCTTCACCTTCTGATTTTCCCCAGTAAATTTTGACAAGAGTGATGAATAAATATATGCTCTCTCTGACAGGTCAATAATATGCTCTAACATATTAATACTCATTTGGAGTGATTAGTTCATTTGGTGACTTGTTAAATTGATTTAGATATGCTTTATGCATCATGTATGTAATTTAGTCTTGAATAATGACATTAGTCTTTTAAATAAAAGTTCTCTACTGCTTTCTTAACAGATTACCAACATGTGTAAAGTCATATAATGTTTATATTCATTTATACAAGAGATGGGTTTTGAGCCTCAGAGAAAGGTCATGAGAAAGTCCCTGCCACCTCACTACTTGTCCAGGATATTTCATATTTTGTATGATTAATCAATCAATTAATAAAATATTTTAAAGAACCTATTAAGTGCCATAAACTGTGCTACTTTCAGGCGATACAAAAAAAGAGGCAAAAAATAAGTCCTGCCTTGAAGGGATTTACAATATAGGGGAGACAACATGCAAAGAAATAAACGAAAACAAGCTCTATACAGAATAAATAGGAGATAATTTATAGGAGAAAGGCACTGAAATAAAAAACAACTTGGGAGAGGTTTGCTGTGGAAGGTAGGATTTATTGGGGACTTAAAGGGAGGAAGAACATTCCAAGCATGGGGGACAGCCAGAGAAATGGAACAGAGAGATGGAGTATCCTTGCTGAAGAACAGCCAGAAGACTGGTGTCACTGGATAGAACAATACATCTTGGGAAGTAGGGTGGAGTAAAACTAGAAAGGTAGGAGAGGGCTAGGTTATGGAGAGCTTTGAATGTCCAGCAGAACATTTCATATTTGATCCTAGAAGTAAGAGTAAGTCACTGGAATTTACTGAATAGAGGGCTGATATTGTTGGACCTATGTTTTAGGAAAATCACTTTGTCAACTGAATGGAGAATGAAAAGGAGTGGAGAGAGAGTTGACCTATCAGAAGATTATTGCAATAATGTACATATGAGATGATGAAGGCCTGTACCACAGTAATGGTGGTTTCAGAGGACAGAAGGGGACTTATAGGAGAGATGTTGAAAAAGTGAAATTGACAAACCTTGGCAACAGATTGGATATGGGGGAGGGGAGGCTGAAATAAGGAGGAGTTAAGGATGACTCCTAAGTTGTGATCCTGAGTGACTGGGAGGATGGTGTTGCCCTCTATCATGATTTGAAAAAATTGTCTGAGATTGGCTTGCATATGTAGATTGAGTTGCAAAAGCAGTGGTCATTTATTGCTGAAGACTTGTGCATCACGTGACCTCATCACCAGCACTGTTTTCCATTTACCTAAATGCAATAAAACTTCATAGATGCACCCTTGCAGAAAACATTGGAATTTAATAGACCATGTGATTGCAAGGAGAAGAGATGGAGAAGTTGTGAGAGTGTCAAAAGCAATATGTGGTGCAGAGTGCTGGACTGATCATAGACTTATTATTTCCAAGCTAAATATTCACATTCATCAAAAATGGTGCCTCCAAAATGACTGCCAGAAGAATTAATGTCAATAAATTAGAGCTATTCTCTGAGCATGGACAGTTTGTTGCTACCTTGGAGGGAAAGTTGAGCCACCATTCCACTGGCAACAGTGGAGCAGAAAAGGAGTGGGCAACTTTCAGACATTTGGTGTACAGCACTGCATTTGCTCATCTGGGTCAGAACACTCGCAAACACCAAGATTGGTTTGATGAAAATGATGGGGAAATTCAGAAGCTGCTAAATGAAAAACGAGAACTCCATAGGATGTACCAGTTGGATAGTTCATCCACCTCTAAGAAGGTAGCATTTAATTCCATCAAAAACAAAGTACAAACAAAGCTTAGAGAGATGCAGAAGACAGATGAAATTCAGGTTTATGCTTATAGCAACAATGCAAAGCTCTTTTATGATTCCCTGAAAGTTATTTATGGACCAAAAACCTATGGTGTATCAAAACTACTCAGTGTTGATGGAGCCACAGTGATTAGTGATAAAGACATGATCCTAGAGAGATGGGCTGAACACTCCCATAGTCTTCCTAAAAGACCATCATCAATCAATTCTGAGGCCATTGGCCATTTATCTCAGGCTAAAGTCAATCCCTCCGTAGCTGAGCTTTCAACTGAAGAAGAGGTTTTGAGCACCATAAGGCTATTTCCATATGGCAAAGCACCTGGTACTGATTCTATTCCAGCTGAGATTTACAAAGTAGGGGGACCATTGCTCATACAAAAGCCAATTGAAATTTTCCAGGTTACATGACAAGAGGAGGTTATCCCTCAGAAGTTCAAGGATGCCTCCATTGTCCATCTCTATAAAGGTAAAGATTGTCCTGTGACAATCACAAGGGGCTCTCTCTCTCTTAGTCATTGCTGGAAAAAATTTATGCTGGAATTCTCCTTAATAGGCTGATCCTTCACCTGGAAGATGGTCATCTGCCTGAGAGCCAATGTGTGTTCAGAAAGTGCCAAGGAACAGTTGATATGATGTTTGCTGTCCAACAACTCCAAGAGAAATGTCAAGAGTAGAACAGAGATCTGTACACAAAGTTTGTATATCCAACCAAGGCCTTTGGCACTGTTACTTGTGAGGGCTTAAGGAAAATTATGTGAAAATTTGGTTGCCTGGAGAAGCTCATCAATATTATATGTCATTTTCATGATAGCATGTTTGCCTGGGTTCTGGACAGTGGACAATGCTCTCATGACTTCCCAGTTACCAATGAAGCAAAACAAGGTTGTGCGCTTGCTCTGATGCTTTTAGCATGATGATTTCAGCCATGTTGTCAAATACTTTCAATGAGAATGAACATGGCATCAAGGTCAATGACTGTACTGATCGTAAGTTCTTCAATATGAAAAAGTTACAAGCCAAGACCAAAGTGGAGTGAGTATTGGTGCATGATTTTCTTTTCGCAGATGATTGCACATTCAGTGCAGCTCCCGAATCTGAGATGCAACAAAGTATGGATCAATTCTCTGCTGCCTGTGAAAATTTTGGCTCAATACTTATCACCAAGAAAACACAGGTGCTGCATCAGCCACTAACACATCATGCATATGTGGAACCATTGGTTACAACAAATAAAGAAGTTTTGAATGCTGTGGATAAGTTCACTTACCTTGGTAGTATGCTTTCCAGGGATGTACACCTTGACAATGAGGTTGATGCACGCATTGTCAGAGCTTGCTCAGTGTTTGGGAGGCTCTGAAGAAAAGTTTGGGAGAGAAGAGGTATTAGACTGACTACCAAACTGAAGGTCTATAGAGCTGTTGTGCTGACCTCATTGTTGTATGCCTGTGAAACATGGACATTCTATTAGGGCCACTCCACGAAACTAAATTGCTTCCACTTGAACTGGCTTATGAAGATTCTGAGTATCACCCATCAGGATAATGTAGCAGATACTGAAGTCCTGGCTCAAGCTGAACTTCCAGGCATTCAAACTATGCTTCAAAGAGCACAACTCCAATGGACTAGACACATTGTTTGAATGCAACATGTACACTTGCCAAAAAGACTATTTTTTGGAGAACTCCCATGGGGCAGTTGATCACATGGTGGTCAGAAGAAATGATACAAGGACACCCTCAAAGTCTCCCTGAGGAACTTCGGGTTTCACTGTGCAACATGGGAGACACTGGCACAGGACCACTCAGCATGGCATGCCAACATCAGAAAGGGCACTGTGTTCTATGAGCAAAGCAAAATTGAGACACCACAAAGTAAACATAGGATGTGAAAAGTTGGAGTGTCCACCCCAAATATTCACATGGACTATCTGCGCACAGTCTGTGGTAGAACTTACCTAGCTTGTATTGGTCTGATCAGCTACAGTCATACATGCTGAAATTTCACTTTATCATGGTGATGTCATTTTGGTCCTCTTTGAGAACAAAGGACAACAACCAACCAATCAACAATCTTTGGAAAAGAAAGAAGAAGATGCACATTTTTTAAATGCCCCCACCATGTGTCAGGCTCTTCATAAACATCACATGTGATCCTCATGACTTGTTCAGTCATGCTCCTAGGAAATGACCTGAGGCCCCATTTGAACTCATGTCTTCCTTATTCCAGGTTCAACATTTTTCCAGTGTACCATTGAGCTACCTATGTTTCTGTTACATCTAAAAAGAAATGAAAATAACAAAACAAAACAAAACTTGAGAATCAACGTGACAGTGATTTACTCAAAATTTGCAAATATTTTTGCATGGCATTCAGTTCAATGCAAGAAAATCTTATAAATATCTCCTGTAATCCAGGGACTGTTATAAGAAGCAGAAATACAAGAAGAAATGAATCATATCCCTCCTTCAAGGAGTTTCAGATCCTTCCATTTAACCCTGTTGATGAGACTGTGTCATATTGGACATATGCCTTATCCTTCCTTTTTATCTGAGTTGATAGGCTCAAATTAAAATATACACATATTGCACACTCTTGAATACTTCAACAATCTATATTAAGGAAACAGACAAAATGAACAATTTTTCATTCACATGACTTTTTTGGATGCTAAAGATAAGCCATATTTATATGTGAATTGAGTGATTATGGAAATAAAATAAATTTTACATCAAAACTGTCTTTCCTCTTCAATTATTTGGAGATAAACATATTTTGATAAAAAAATAAAATAAAATATATAACACAAAGTGGTGCATAATATGACTGATGTGTTGGGAGATCCTTATGCTTTTCCTTTAAACCAAATTTGTTCACTTTTCAGGAAAATAACAGTCATGAATTTATCACTTCAAATCTAAAACAACTCTTTCTCTTTCTCTCACACCCCCTCACACAGACATACTTATACATATGCACACACCCATGTGCACACACCCACACATGCAGTCACTTGAGAAATCCCATCAGATTTTGTAATCAGAGTTCTCCATCAGGTTTCAAACAAATAGAAGAGGGCCACACACATACACACACACTGTCACTTGAGAAATCCCATCAGATTTTGTAATCAGAGTTCTCTATCAGGTTTCAATCAAATAGAAAAGGGCCACATTTTTTGTCTTTCCTATTACCTCTTACCTGAGTCTCCTCACATCACTGTTTTGGTTCTGAGAGGGATCATGGAGATATTCTAGCCCCATTCCTCCCCCATTAAACAGATGTGGAAACTTGAGCCCAAACAGTGTAAGTACTTTGCCAGAATCACACAGCTATTATGGCTTGAGCCTACATTTGAAAATTAGTCCTCTATTTGCAAATTTAGGTCTCTTTCCATTGTTTCAAGGTACTTTAATAGTTAACACTTTTTGACAAGATCAAAAACTAAAGAAAACATTGACTTTTTCTACTTCACAGGGATTTTCAGAGTGGAATTTCCAAACCTGTGAGGGGGACATGAAGAGTACTTAGTTGGTGAGGTCTTTTAATTTTTTTTATTTATTCATTTACTTATCCATTTATTTATTTATTCATTTACTTATTCATTCATTCATTCATTCACCCATTTATTTCTTTATTTATTTATTAATTCATTCATTCATTCATTCATTTATTTATTTATTTATCTATCTATCTATCCATTTATCTATTTATTTATTTGTCTGTCCGCTTGATTGTTTGTTTATTTATTTATTTGTTTGTTTGTTTGTTTATTTATTTGTTTGTTTATTTATTTATTTATTTATTTTCTTATTCTAGGCTTCCATGCTTCCAGGGTGTGTCCTACTCTCCTAAATCACATCCTTTGCAATTTGGCAAAATTCTATGTGAATTGCTTTGGAACAAAGTTTATCACCTTGTGGACAATCAAATGGTAAGCTTTTCCCAACCTAGCTAGGCTAGTACTCATATGCCAGACATACCAATCCATCACTGGGATCTTGCTAGAAATCTTTCCAACAAGAATGCTACCTCCCAGAGTTTGAACTACTTTTGGCCTGACCTTGAAAAAGACATTGTCATGGCCATACTAAGAAAAATTTTAAGTTCTACAGTTTAGTAGAATATATATGTATACATATAGGTACACATATCTGTCTGTCTGTCTATGTATGTGCCTGTGTGTTTGTGTATATATATATATATATATATATATATATATATATACATATATATATATATATACACACACACATATGCATCTACATGTATATGTGTGTATCTGTATGTATCCATATACATACACACATTTTAAAATTATGTCATCTTCACTATAGGTTGAATATATTTAATTTTCCACCTTTTCTTCTTGTTTTTCTATTTAAATTCCATTGCATTTTTGGAAGAAAGTACCATCTATATCCAAATGAGCTTTTGCCAAATGAGTGGTTTGTCCTGTTTGATGTGGATCAATCAACAATTCTTAAGGATCTATTGCATGTCAGAAAATGTGAGAATTTGAGGATATAAGGAGAAGAGTGGAAACCTAAATCAACAAGAATTCAAGTGTCTACCATATGCCAAGTATTGTATTAGGCACTGTGGAGAGAATCATAAAAATAAAACAATTTCTCTTCTCAGGTTGGTTCATCCTAGATCCTATAATTCCAAAAATGGCCTTTTCTTTCCATTACCCACAGACTTACAGAAACATAATGTAGTCTAGTACCTAACCATGTTCCAATTATCTGGGACTACAGAAAGTATTTTTCTCTACCATTTTAATTTGCCATGGGCTCATCTATCTCCAGTTCTGCATATTTCTAACTATCATATTGGGTAGGTCAAAATCTATCTTTGGGTCTAGTTCCCTTCTCTGTGAAAGATAGGGGCTGAACCATGTCCCAAACATGGAACATACAAATATCAAAGCAAAGACAGTCTCCAACCTCAACACAGAAATTAGTAGCTAGAAATGGACTTTCCTTAAGAAAGATATTCATATGATGAGTGACTGAAGAAAAAGATGTCAAGATAGAAAGTGTGGGGGAGATCTAGGAAAAGTGTTCATGTAGTGGCAAATTGTCTGGAAAATTGATTGACTTAGACATTGGGTTCCAAGAGTAGAAATAGAATATACTGAAAGCTCTCAATTGTGACATCACATTTGCATGTGTAAGTTCTTGCTGAGAGGCTGCTCAAGGACTTAAGAGTAAAATGAAGCAAGCCTGGAGTTTTCATAAAATCAAAGGAAAGGAGAAATGATCACCAATGGGATATAGGTCAGGAGGCATTTCCAGAGTGGAAACAGGTGAAGCTTCTAAGGGTAAAATCTCTAGCCTTTGTGAAAAGTCAGTTGCTTAGGTGTTAGTGAGTAAAGTAAATAAAAGTGATGGGCTATCTTTCAAAGACAAATTACTTTAAATGTGCAATCCTTCCAATTAGTTCAAGAATAAAAAAAAAGTGGGGGAGTTATTTTCCTTTCCAAACCTAGATATTTACTTTCCATTAAAGTGAGGAAAATATTCATGCCTTTATTCATAAAGCATGAGGACCCAGTAAATATTAATTGATGATGACCAAACTGAAATGCAGGCTAAGCCAAATTACAAATGTAAAAGAGTAATTATTCATTAAAATTATATACTGAGATGGAATAATAATTGATCACATTTATAATGATGTTGTCATCCTAGAAAAATGAGCATGAAGCAACATAATAAAATTTCTACTGGTGTGATAAAGGATATTTACCAAATCAGTACTGTGTATTCAAGATCAACATTCCCTCCCTCTATCCCGCCCCCCTTTTTAGGACTGCTAATTTCTGAGCTTATTCTTAGAAATTTGTTTGTATTCCTTAATCCTAGGGCAAATAACCTGGAGATAGCATGTTTTCATTAAGTCAAGAGCTTCCAGAGACCTTAGCAATGGGGTAGTCCATATCATTTATTTCACAGATAAGAAAACTAAGGCCAACAGAGGAGATTGTAAGCATGCAAGATCACAAAACAGCAAGTAGAAGAGCAGAGATTGGCATTGAGCTACCACCAGCTCAGAGCCATTGATTTCCCCACAGTACATTGGAGTTCTCTGTAATAATCTCCAAAATTTAGAATTTAAAAGAAGGCACAATTATATGTATTTTGACATTGGTAAAATTTTTTTGCATACACAATTTCTTCAGAGTCTTGCAACAATCCTTTGAAGTAGGTGTTACACACACCACTCCTATGGATGGAAAAACTTCCAGATCACAGAAATTAAAGGACTTGGCTATGACTTTATTTATTTTTTTATTCCAACAGGGGGAACACAGGGTGGCAAAGAATATGAAAAGGCCAAAGACTTAGGTTTTTTGTTGTTTTTTTTTTTTAGGAAAGGGAAGAAAGAAAATAGTTATTAAAGTATTTTTTTAAGTCAGAGAAGAGAGTTGAAAGAAGCAAAGAAGCAAGTCAGCTTTGAGCCCTCCAGGTTGAACTTAATGTAAACTAAAAAAAGGAAAGCAAGTTTTGCATGGTAGACATCTGCAGTTCCATATACAACTTTTTCTTTTTTTGGATCACTATATATATATATATATATATCTATCTATATATATCTATCTATATATATATATATATATATATATAATTATCAATTTCATTGTGGTCCATATATGTATTTAATACCCCATATGCATAGCAGATATATACATATACACACATAGATGATACATGCATTCATACATATGTATAGAAGACCTATGATCTGATCTCTATCCACACTTTTTTCTATCTTCCTATATTTGTATGTAAATCTATATAAGTGCATCCATTGAGAAATATAACTTTTGAATAATTTAACAGTAGCGACAAGCCAAGAGAGACAAGATTTTATTTCCACTCTTCAAGGCTATAAGTTCAACTGGTCTAGCACTCTATGAATTATGTGAGATCAGGTCTGTCTACTTTATAGAAACAATTCTATGGTTACCATTTTCTGACATATAGGATTGCATAGGATATAGTGAAAAGTACATCCATCTGTATCTTTGGGAGCCCCAGGTGAGCTATGAGTTATAATTGAAATCAGGTCTCTGATTAGAAAATCAAGACTGCCTTTACACTGATTCTGTGGGATAAAATATGTAGCATAAGACTATTTCAAAGTGTTTTGTCAGAGTAATGCTAAAGATTAAAAACAACAATGTATTTGAACTAGATAAAAGAAGGCAGTGGTACAAAGTGTACTTTGAGACCTGAGGAAGTATCATGATCATAACAAAAACTATGTTTAATGATATAGCCACATGTTAAAAAGGAGAAAAAATGTCAGCAATTAAAATTTAGGATATTCTAGAGACTAAAGAAATACAAAAGTTTTTTTTACAGAGAAAGAAACATATAATTTCTAGTTATACAGTTACCTGACATGGGTGGGGGGTAGAGTTCTTGTGTGGTACTCCTTGACTCTTGATTTCCCTTAACTTGATGCTTAAAATTTTTGTATTGCTAATTTATTTCAATTGAATATTTATTGAAATATGTGTGTGGGTTCATAGATTTAAAATTTGATGAATACTTCAAGCATTTGTAATCTAGGAATTCTTAGACTGGGGTCCATGAAACTCTGTGCTATCTAGGGGTAGATATGATGACCTCCATGAACTTGGATAAGGAAAATAATTTTACTTGTTTCTATTATGTTCTAGTGTGTCTATCATTTCATAACCCCTCCAACATCGACAGTTGCAGTATTTTTGTTATTTCTGACAATTTGCAGGTTTTGAGGGAAACTTGGGAGTTATGGTTTGTTTTTCTCTTATTAATAGTGATTTAGTGAAATTGAGTATTTTCTTCAATAATGTGAAAATATTATTCTGAGGATTCTGTAGGTTTTAATCCAACTGCCAAGTGTATTTATAAAACTAAAAGAACTAAAAACACATGATATTTATTATATTCATCTCATTTAGATGAATTTAGAAGAAAGTGAGGACCAATAGTTAAATATCTTAATATAGCATGGGAAAAGTAGTATATGAATATGATTATTGTGTAAGAGGAGTAAAAATCATAAATAGTAATAGTAACTAATAGAAGGAGTCATTAACCAATCAGCACAAACTAGTTCTATTGAATTACTTACCCATTCAGACAATAGAACCCAATGATAATGGGAAAAAGACATGTAAGTTATACAGTAAGAGGAAGGAAATGAAACAATTTTTATAGAGTGACATAATCTGTGGAAGGAGATATGGATGACATTGCTGTTAACTTTTTTTTTCACTTAATAATAGTATTTTATTTCTTCCAATTATGTGTAAAGATAAAGTTTTCAACATTCATTTTTGTAAGATTTTGAAGGTCAATTTTTTTCTCCCTCCATATTTCCCTTCTGCTCTCCCTAATATGGTAAGCAATCTGATATAATTTATACATGTACAATTATTTTAAACATATTTCCACATTAGGCATGTTGTGAAAGAAGAATCACAACAAAAGAGAAAACCCATGAGAAACAAAAACAACAAAAAAAGTGAAAATAGTATGCTTTGATCTGCCTTCATACTCTATAGTTCTTTTTCAGGATGTGGATAGCATTTTCCATCACAAGCTTTTTGGAATTGTCTTGGATCATTGCATTGCTGAGAAGAACTAAAGTATGTCATAGTTGATCAGTAGACAATTTTGCCATGGCTTTGCCAACATTGTACAGTGTTCTCCTGTTTCTGCTCACTTCACTCAGCATCAGTTCATGAAAGTCTTTCCAGGTTTTTCTGAAACTTACCTGCTCATTCTTTTCTAGAGAATAACAGTATTCCATTACATTCATATACCACTTGTTCAGTCATTCTCCAATGGATGAAGGCACAATTTCTAATTCTTTGCCATCACAAAAGGAACAGTTATAAATATTTTTGTATATGTATATCAGAGAAAGGCTTCAACTCTCCACCCCCAGTTTCATCTTTTTGTCTTCTAGTTTTGCCTGCATTGCTTTTTTTATACAACAACTTTGATTTTATGTAATAAAAATTGTCAGTCTTAAATTCCATGAAACTACTTTTGTCATGAATTCTTCCTCTATCCATACATCATATTGAACAGGCAATTTCTTTCATGTTTCTTTGTCATTGTCATTTTCAGTGCAGAAACAACGATAGAGAGATCCCTAATAGATGCTAAAGTACTACATGTGCTCCTTTTCTGAAGGCAAGTGTGATGATTGCATAATGTCCTAAAATGCTGTAGAAGTTTTTCAATGTTTTCCAACCTCACATTATGATTCTTCACCATGCTAATATGGTGCTAATCCATTTACCCATATGGACTTTCAGAGAATATGCCAAATTTGAGGTGAGTCACTCAATAATGACCCTTTCTCTGGGGATTTTTCCCTTTCTCCCCTATTATTTCATATGTTATTTTCCCCAATTACATGTAAAAACAATTTAACTTTTTTTATTCAAATTTTGAATCCCAAATTCTCTTCCTCCCTCCTCTTGACACCTTCATTAAGAAGTAAAACAACTTGACCTTGAGCAAAAAATGTAGCCAGTAAACCCAGAGGAAAAAAGACAACTTTTAGCGGGGGGAACACTGGAAGAGGAGGAGGAGGAAGAGGAGGAAGAAGAGAGTTGCTATGCACTCACAGGTTGTGTTTGTCCTTCTCTCTCAAAGAGGACCATGACATAAGCATGATAACATGACTTGCAGTTGACTTTGATTCGAGTGAAAAAAAAAACCAGTTCACTCTGGAACTTATAGACTGAACAAGTCCTCACCCACCTATAACAGAATGGGTTTAAATATTAAATAGTAATTGTTTCTCCCAGGAACCCTGAGGGCCTACTCCTCCTGTTTTTTTTTTTGTTTTTTGTTTTTTGTTTGTTGCTTTTTTATTAAAGGGAGTATCCCTTCAGTAACTACTTAAAGAAGCCTGTTCATTGAATGGGTATATCTCACTCAAAGTGAGAATGTGATAAGACCTTAGCCTAAAAGGGCCAGGGTCTCACTATGCATCCTGGGCCATGTCCAGCTGTCCTGATGAATATCTGGCCATGAACTAAGATGGCTCAGGAAAAGAAAGTGAGGTTGGTTACCTTGCACAACTCAAATCAAAGTCAGCTGCAAGTGATATCATCATCTTAATGTCATGGTCCTCTCTGAGAACAAAGTACAAAGCACAAACAGGTTATATGTGTGTAATGCAAAACACGTTTCCATATATGTTATTCTGTGAAAGAAAACACAGGCAAAAACATATTAGAAAAACAAAGTAAAGAATAAGTATCTTAGATCTGCATTCAGGCTCTCTCAGTTCTTTCTCTGGAGAAGGATATCACCTTTTATCATAAGTCTTATAGTATTGTGTTGTATTATTACTCAAAGTAGCTAAGTTATTCACAGTAAATCATCTTACAATATTGGTTTTACTGTATACAATGTTCTCCTGATTTTACTCATGCCATTATTATCAGTTCATGTAAATCTTTCCAAGGTTTTCTGAGAGCATTTTGTTCATCATTTCTTGAAACACAAATCATACATCAAAATCATACACTACAACTTGTTCAGCTATTCCCCAATTGACTGGCATCCTCTCAATTTTCAATTCTTTGCTTCCACTAAAAGAGCTGCTATAAATATTTTTGTACACATAAATCCTTTTCCCTTTTGCTTTTTATGTCTTTGGGATAAACATCACCACCTAGCAGTGGTATTGCTTGGTCAAGAGCATATACATGATTAAAGTCCTTTGGACATAGTTCCAAATTGCTCTCCAGAATGATTAAATCAATATACAACTTCACCAACTGTGTATTAGTGTTTTAATTTTCCCACATCCCTTCAATATTTGTCATTTTCCTTTTCTGTCACATTAGCTAATCTAACAGATGTGAGGTAGTAGTTCAGAGTTGTTTTAATTTTCATTTCTCTCATGAATAGTAAATTAAAGAAAGACTTCTGGGAAGATGGCAGAGTAGGTCAGAAAATTCCAACTTCTCAAGACTTTCCCCCACAAAAGAGTTAAAATAGCACATTAGGGTCAACAAAGTAGGGGTGAAGATAAATAATAATAGGGGCACAGCTTGGTTCTTCCAGGGTCAATTAGAGAACAGAAGAAAAAAATCCCTGAATGAGCTTGGTCTCAGTGAATAGTAAACACTTCCTCCAGGCTAGATCCTCTTAAACAGGTCATATGCTGATCAAACTACAAGTGGTAAGCCTTGGGGTTAGTTAGTTTGAGAGGCTCCCTCAGCCCAGTCACAGGAACTTTTACACCTGGGATACTGAAGGGAGTTGGACATCTGAGTGGGGGAAGACAAAGGAAACCTCTGCTGACCAGGAACACCAGACCCAGCTGTTCAGGGGTAAGCAGCAGTGGGGGGAAGGGAGTGCTAGAAGAAATCAGCACACACCAGATGAATGTAGAAACCCCCCAAAAGTAACAAGAAACAGTCACATGCCCAAAAATAATTCATCAAAATCTTTATAGAAGACTTTAAAAATCAAAGGACATAGGTGGAGGAAATATTTTTAAAAATAAGATTAATCCAAGAAAAACAAGAATATTTTGAGAGGAAAGTCAACTAATCAGAAAATGAGATCTAGAATCTTAAGGAAGAAAGTGGTACTTTGAAAATTATAATTGGACAAAGTGAAGCCAAGGAAAATATAAGATATCGAGATATATTAAACAAACTATGAATAATGAAAAAATAGAAGAAAAAGTGAAATATCTTTAAGAAATATGATTTGGAGAGCAGATCAAGAAAAAAACATAAAAATAATCAGACTAAATGAAAGTTATGATTTAGAAAAAGAATCTTGATATAATAACAAAAGAAATAATTAAAGAAGAATGTTCCAAAGCTTAGAACAGTGCAGGGGGGAGGGAGGAGAGCAGAAATTGATAAAAAAAAAATCTGTGTATAACCCCTTAAAAGAGATTCTATAAGGAAAATTCATAGGAATATCACAGTCAAATTCTGAACCCCATCTTCCCCAGATCAAGGATAAACGATTAAAAGCATCAAGATTAAAACAGTTTAAATATGATGATGTCACAATAGAATCACACAAGACCTAGCAGTAGAGACTCTAAAGGACCACAGGTCTTGGAATATACCAAAAAGCTAAAGAACTATCATTCTTGCTTAAAATATCATACCATGCAAAATTAAACATTCCTGAATGAAAAATGAATAGACATTTGACCAACTCTCAGACTTTCAAGACTTTGTTTAAAAAAGTTGAAATTAACAAAAGATTTAACATACAAGAACCAAGAGAATTAAAGGTACATGCCAAAGACTGATTATAATGGATCCATAAGAACAGACTTTTAAAAAATTTTTATATGTGTAAAATGTATGATTAAGATGCTTGTTAATAAGCTCTTAAGAAAGATTAGGATAAACTTCAGTATGACATGAATTTAAAAATTCATTAAATTTAATTTAAAAAAGGAACAGATAAAAAGAGTAATTATTTTATACAAATGAGGTACAAGAGTAGCACTGATACAGAGAAAGTTGATGCAGATGAGGGATGGTAGTTCAGGCTACCTACTATTATCAGGAATGAGTTTCAAAGGAAATGTTACATATATTTAAAAGAGTATAAAAGTCTGTAATTCAGAATAAATAACATGGTAGGGGCATAGGGACAAGAGGACAGAGAAAGATCTTTAGTAGGGAGGGTGAGAGAAAAACGGAGGTCTTTAGATTTATGGGAATGGGAGGATAGAGAAAGGATCTTTGGAATGGGGTAGACAAGTAGCAGGAGTGCAAAGTAGTGATCAGAAGTAAAGTAGAGAAGGTAGGAGGGACAGGAAACAAAAGATATGCAAAAACATAAAAACAAATACCAGGAATAGAATCTGTTTGGGAATGAATGTGTCCATATATGTATATATATGAGTATGTAAACATTTATAGCTATAGAGAAACATATCCAAACTTAACTGTAGACTTCTGGAGGGTAAAAAAAAAAAAGAACTAAGTAAAAAGTGAACAATGGATAACAAAAGAAAACTTACAAGGAAGCAAAATAGTTCTCAACACAACATGTATTATTTCTCATATGGGCTTTCTTTAATATTTTCTTTCATATTCTTTCATATTTGAATCCTCTCTTATGTTCTGCTATGCACATAACATGCTTTTTCTTCAAGTTCCACTATTTCAGTCTATATGTTTATGTTTCTTTTCTCTATTCCATATTTGTGTTCAGGTCTTTGAGTTCAAATTTTAAAAAAATATTAAAATAATGAATTAAGGCACTCATATGACAATAAAAAGCTTTCATCACGTGGTCTGAAAATTGTCTATTCATATGCTTTGACAATTTATCAATTGAGGAATGGTTCTTATTTCTATAAATTTGACTCATTTTCTACAAGTTTGAGAAATGAAGTCGTTATCAGAGAAACTCACTGTATTTTTTTTATCATAGTAATGATTAACAGCTAGATATGTCCCTCCATCCTATTTCCCCCATGTTTGTCCTACTCTTTCTTTCCTTTAACCTTGTCCATTCTCAAAAGCATTCTGTTTCTGCCTTTTTACCACCCCACTGTCTTCCCTCCTATCAGCTTCCCACTCCCAAGTCTCTTATTCTCTTTCCTTCCTACTTTCATTTATCATAAGATACATCTAAAAACGTGTGTATAATAATTCTTTGAACCAAATCTGATGAGAGTAAGTTTCATGTGGTTCTCTACCCACTTCCTACCCCCACTTCCCCTGCCCTTTCCTCTCCTCTTTAAAATCTCTTTCAGAAGATGAGGGAGTAGAAAGACACATATGTGCATGGTCTCCCCACACAGCCCATAAAATACCTGAAGATAGGGACTCTCAATAAATTTTGGAGCAGCAGAAGTAGAGAATAAAAGAGTGGAGATTTCCAGCCCAAGGTGACCTGAAAGGACCACAGGAGATGTTGGTTGCACAGGACTCGGAGCAGAGCATGGAGCCCAACCCAGCCTTACCTGCACTGCAAGAGTCTGGGAGGAGGACACCTCGGGGGTGGAATCTCCAGCAGCAGGAGCGAGTCTGCAGATCCCTCAACCCAGAGGAGCCAAAGGTCAGTGACAGCACTTTTTCGACTAGTGGGGAAGGGAGAAGGGCCTTCCCATAGCTCTGGCTTCAGGCAGCGGCCCTCAAAGGCCACATCAGGCAGGTAGCAGCAGTTCTCAGGGCAGCTTCTATAGCAGCCCTTGAGCATTGCTGGATCGTAAAACCCCTGGGAGCACTGAGGAGTTGAGTCTTACCTCAGCCCTGTATAGAGGCCCTGAGGGAGCTTGTCTTTGTCTCTCACTGAATGGTGGCCCTGCACCCACAGCTTGACTGAATCCCACTCCCCCAGTGCTGGTTTGACAGAACTGGAGGCCAGGTGGCTGTGGAGAGGAAACTGCTAAGATTAGGGACACAAAAATCTCTCTCTTCTTCCAGATCAGTTCACACTCTTGATTGTGCCACCTTGGAGGAATTGAAATTTTACAGATTCTCAGAGTATACCCTACTCTTCACAAAGGACCCAAAAGTCAAATAACAGGTTGGGAAAAGGCCCAAAAAAGGTAAAAAAAAAAAAAAAAAAAAAAAAAAAAAAGACTGTAGAAGATTACTTTCTTGGTGAACAGATATCTTCTCCTATCCTTTTGGATGAGGAAAAACAATGCTTACCATCAGGGAAAGACATAAAAGTCAAGGCTTCTGTACCCTAAACATGCAAAATAAATATTCAATGGTCTCAGGCCATTGAAGAGCTCAAAAAGGATTTTGAAAATCAGGTCAGAGAGGTGGAGGAAAAACTGGGAAGAGAAATGAGAGAGACGCATTAAAAACATGAAAAGCAGCTCAACACCTTGCTAAAGGAAACCCCAAAAAATGCGGAAGAGAATAACACCTTGAAAAATAGGCTAGCTTAATTGGCAAAAGAGGTTCAAAAAGCCAATGAGGAGAAGAATGCTTTCAAAAGCAGAATTAGCCAAATGGAAAAGGAGGTTCAAAAGCTCACTGAAGAAAATAGTTCTCTCAAAATTAGGATGGAACAGATGGAGGCTAATGACTTTCTGAGAAACCAAGAAAACACAAAACAAAATCAAAAGAATGAAAAAATGGAAGAGAATGTGAAATATCTCATTGGAAAAACAACTGACCTGGAAAATAGATCGAGGAGAGACCATTTAAAAATTATGGGACTACCTGAAAGCCATGATCAAAAAAGGAGCCTAGACATCATCTTTCATGAAATTATGGAGGAAAACTCCCCTGATATTCTAGAACCAGGGGGCAAAATAAATATTGGAAGAATCTACCAATCACCTCCTGAAAGAGATCCAAAAAGAGAAACTCCTAGGAACATTGTGCTGAAATTCCAGAGTTCCCAGGTCAAGGAGAAAATATTGCAAGCAGCTAGAAAGAAACTATTCAAGTAGTGTGGAAATGAAATCAGGATAACAGAAGATCTAGCAGCCCCTACATTAAGGGATCAAAGGGTGTAGAATATGATAATCCAGAAGTCAAAGGAACTAGGACTAAAACCAAGCCAAACTGAGTATAATACTTCAGGAGAAAATATGGTCTTTCAATGAAATAGAGGACGTTCAATATTCTTTATGAAAAGACCAAAGCTGAAAAGAAAATTTGACTTTCAAACACAAGAATCAAGAGAATCATGAAAAGGTAAAGAGCAAAGAGAAATCATAAGGGACTTACTAAAGTTGACCTATTTACATTCCTACATGGAACGAGAATATTCCTAAGTCTTTAAAACTTTTTTCAGCATTTGGGGAGTTGGTGGGGCATACACATACATGCACACATGCACACACTCACACACACATACATAGAGAGAGGGACAGAGATCACAGGGTGAATAGAATAGCATGGGATCATATGTTTAAAACATGCAATTTAGCAGTGAGAGAGAAATATATTGGGAGGAGAAAGGGAGAAATGGAATGGGGCAAATTATCTCTCATAAAAGAGGCAAATATATGACTTTTCAGTGGAGGGGCAAAGTGGGGAGGTGAGAGAAAAAACAAGAAGCTTACTCTCATCATGTTCGACTAAAGGAAGAAATAAAATGCACACTCATTTTGGTATGAAAACCTAACTTACAATACAGGAAAGTGGGGGAGAAGGGGATAAGCAGGGTGGGGGAATGATGGAAGGGAGTGCAGTGAGAAGAGGGAGCAATTAGAAGTCAACACTCTTGGGGTGTGACAGGATTAAAGAGGAAATAGAAGAAATTGGGGGGCAGGATAAGATGGAGGGAAATATGGTTAGTCTTACACAACATGACTATTATGGAAGTCGTTTGCAAAGCTACACAGATATGGTCTATATGGATTTTCTTGCCTTCCTCAAAGGGAATGGGTAGGGAGGGAGTGATGAAGAGAAGTTGGAACTCAAAGTTTTAGCAGCAACAGTTTAGTATTTTTCTTGCAAATAGGAAATAAGAAATACAGGTAATGGGGTATAGAAAGCTATCTTGCCCTACAGGACAAAAGAGAAGATGGGGATAAGGGAAGGGAGGGATGTTAGGAGGGAGGGCAGATTGGTGATAGGGGTAATTAGGATACTTTGTGTTTTGGGGTGGGGGAGGGTAGAAATGGAGAGAAAATTTGGAACCCAAAATTTTGTGGAAATGCATGTTGAAAACTTAAATAAATAAGTTTAAATACCCAAAAGTAAAAGAAAAATCTCATTCAGATCTCTTCTCTCAGATAATTTATCCCATTCTATCTCCTTCTTTCCCTTTCAGTGCATTCTTCTTTCTCACTTCTTATTTTCTTTTTCAAGTAACCATACTATCACTTTCCACTCACACAAAATAATAGGAAATATTTATTTTTAGTAGTTACAAATATTTTTCTATGTAGCAATATAAACAGTTTAGCCTTTCTGAATCCTGCATGATTTTTCCTTCTTGTCTGCCCTTTTCTGCTTCTTTTATGTCCTATATTTGAAAATCATATTTTCTCTTCAGCTGTCAACTTTTAACCAGGATTGCTTAAAAGTCCTCTATTTCACTGAATATCTTTTTTTTTTCTGTGAAGGATTATGCTCAGTTGTGCTCGGTAGGTGACACTTGTTTGTAATCCCTGGTTTTTTGCCTTTTGGAATATCATATTTCAAGTTACTACTGTTCTAGGCCTTTGCATCCTTTAATGTAGAAACTGCTAAATATTGTATTATCCTGACTGTGGTTCCACAGTATTTGAATTGTTTCTTTTTTGGCTGTTTGCAGTATTTTCTCCTTGATATGGGAGGTCTGGAATTTCGCTGTAATGTTCTTCAGAGTTGTCGTTTTGGGATTACTTTCAAGAAATGGCAGATTGTTACAATTTCTTTTTAACTATAAGTTATATAATATCAAATTTGATCATTTCTTTTTTTAATTTTAATAAAAATTTATTTATTTAACTTTTTACATTCATTTTCACAAAATTTTGGGTTCCAAATTTTCTCCCCTTTTATCCCCTCCCCGCACCCCAACACACCGAGCAATCTAATTTTCCCTGTCTCCAATCTGCCCTCTCTTCCATCATCCTTCTCTTCTCTTATTCCCATCTTCCCTTTTGTCCTGTAGGGCCAGATGACTTTCTATTCCCCATTGACTGTATTTCTTATTTCCTAGTAACAAAAACAATACTCAACAGTTGTTCCTAAAACTTTGAGTTCCAAATTCTCCCCATCCCTCCCTCACCACCCATTCCCTTTGGGAAGGCAGGCAATTGAATATAGGCCATATCTGTGTAGTTTTGCAAAGGACTTTGATAACAGTCTTGTTGTGTAAGACTAACTGTATTTCCCTCCATCCTATCTTGCCCGCCATTGTTTCTATTCTGTCTTTTGATCCTATCCCTCCCCGAGGGTTGACTTCAAATTGCTCCCTCCTCCCGTTGCCCTCCCTTCCATCATCTCCCCCCTTGATTATCTCCTTCTCCCCCAGTTTCCTGTATTGTAAGATAGGTTTTCATACCAAAATGAGTGTGCATTTTACTCCTTCCTTTAGTCGAATGTGATGAGGGTAAACTTCTTGTTTTTTTCTCAGCTCTCCTCTTTTTCCCTCCACTAAAAAGTCTCCTACTTGCCTCTTGAATAATTTACCCCATTCCATTTCACCATCTTTCCTCCCACTACATTTCTCTCTCACCATTTATTTCTCTTAAGATATGATCTCATCCTATTCAATTCACTCTGTGCTCTGTGTCTCTGTATGTGCATGCATGTGTGTGTGTGTGTGCATGCATGCATTCACATGTGTGTGTGTATGTGTGTGTGTGGTCCCACCAACTACCCAGATACTGAAAAGTTTTAAGAGTTACAAATATTGTCTTTCCATGTAGGAATGTAAACAATTCACTTTTGGTAAGTCACTTATGACTTCTCTTTGCTGTTTACTTTTTCATGCTTCTTCTCATTCTTGTGTTTGAAAGGCAAATTTTCTTTTCAGCTCTGGTCTTTTCATCAAGAATGCTTGAAAGTCCTCTGTTTCATTGAAATACCATATTTTCCCCTGAAGTATTAGACTCAGTTTTGCTGGGTAGGTGATTCTTGGTTTGAGTCCTAGTTCCTTTGGCTTCTGGAATACCCTATTCCATACCCTTTGATCCCTTAATGTAGAAGCTGCTAGATCATGAGTTATCCTGATTTTATTTCCACAATACTGGAATTGTTTCTTTCTAGCTGCTTGCATTATTTTCTTCTTGACCTGGGATTTCTGGAATTTCGCCACAATGTTCCTAGGAGTTTCTCTTTTTGCATCTCTTTCAGGTGGTCATCTGTGGATTCTTTCAATATTTATTTTGCCCTCTGGTTCTAGAATCCCAGGGCAGTTTTCCTTGATAATTTCATGGAAGATGATGTCTAGGCTCTTTTTTTGATCATGACTTTCAGGTAGTCCCATGATTTTTTAATTGTCTCTCCTGGATCTATTTTCCAGGTCAGTTGTTTTTCCAATGAGATATTTCACATTCTCTTCCATTTTTTTATTCTTTAGTTTTGTTTTGTGTTTTCTTGGTTTCTCAGAAAGTCATTAGCCTCCATCTGTTCCATTCTAATTTTGAGAGCACTATTTTCTTCAGTGAGCTTTTGAACCTCCTTTTCTTTTTGGCTAATTCTGCTTTTGAAAGCATTCTTCTCCTCATTGGCTTTTTGAAGCTCTTTTGCCAATTGAGTGAGCCTATTTTTCAAGGTGTTATTTGCTTCAGCATTTTTTGGGTCTCTTTTACCAAGGTATTGACCCGTTTTTCATGCTTTTCTTGCATCTCTCTCATTTCTCTTCCCAGTTTTTCCCCCACCTTTCTAACTTGATTTTCAAAATCCTTTTTGAGCTCTTTCATGGCCTAAGCCCACCGGACATCCACCTCGGATGTCTGGGATACAGAGGCCCCGACCTCCGCGTCTTTCCCTGATGGTAAGAATAGTTCCTCATCATCAGCATTGAAAGGCAGGAACATGTGCACCCCATTAAAGTAGCTCTCTCTGGTCTTATTTTGCTTCCTTTTTCTGGGCATTTTGCCAGCCAATTACTTGACTTCTGAGATTCCTCTGCATCCCTGCCTAGATCAGCCCAGCTAGTGCTTGAGGTCTGAGATTCAAATGGGCTTTCTGTGGCAGGCACAGCTGCTATTCAATGTGAGGTTAAGTTCTGGTTCTGGGTGCAGGCAGGGCCGCCTCCCAGGCTCAGTTCCCTCAGGGGGTTTATGCAGAGACCTTTGGTAACGGGGTGGGTGGGGGCAGGGCCATCTCCCAGGCTCAGTTCCTCAGGTGGTTTATGCAGAGACCTTCAGCAATGGCCCTGCTGCTCGGGGAGTCCCGGGGGCAGCTGCCACTGCCTCTGCCACTGCCTCCCGAGTGCCCCGAGCCACGGAGACACCCCGCTCCCCTCTCGGCCAGCCCAGAAGTCTCTCTCACTGACCTGTAGCATCTGTGGGCACAGGGACCTTCCTGGCCACCGGAGATTCCATCCCTGAAGCCTGCTCGGATCTGCTCCTCTGGGGCCATGGCCAGGGCAGCTCAGGGGTGGGCTCCGCATTCTGGGGCATGACAGACCCTGGGGACGGTTCTTCAGGGCTCTCTGGAACGGAAATCTTTTCCACCGTGTTTCTGCATGCCTTGCAGTGATACAGAATTTGTGGGGAATTCTTCTTGCAGGAAATATATGACCTGTGGTTTAGGAGCTAGCATACGTGAGTCTTTCTACTCCGCCATCTTGGCTCCACCCCCCCAAACTTGATAATTTCTTGAAAGATTTTTCTTGGTTCTTTATTTGAGCATGACTTTCAGGTAGTCCAAAAATTCTCAAATTATCTCTCCTAGATCTATTTGGTGAGTTGTTTCTTTTCTTTTTTTTCCAATGAGATAGTTCACACTTTTTTTTTTCATTCTTTTGAACTGTTTCATTGTTTATGTAGCATAAAATTGTTAGCTTTTGCTTGCCCAATTCAAATTCTTAAGGAATTAGTTTCTTCATTGAGCTTTAGTACTTGCTTCTTTTGTCTTATAAATTCTACTTTTTTTTAAATTTTTTATTTAATTTTTTTCCCAGAGTTTTTTTTTTAATGTTTTACAATCATTTCCTTAAAGTTAAGATTTTATTCCCCCCCACCCTTCCCCCAATACCCCCCTCCCTCCCCATGACAGCATACAATTCTGTTTAGGTTCTACATATACTTTCCTATTGAGCACATTTTCACTATATTCATGCTATGTAGTCGAACTAAAATAAATGGAAGAAATCATATAACAAATCAACACATAATACACTGAAACCCACCCAGCCACAAACATGATCTGCTACATTCTGCAAGTGACTTCCATATTTCTTTCTCTGAGTGTGGAAGGCATTTTGCCTTAGAAGACCAACATTAGGATTTTTTTTTTTCTCAGTAAGTTCTTGTGTTATTACCAAGTTCCAAGTCTACCAGAAAAAACTCTCGCACACTGTGGTCGTTGCTGTGCACAAAGTTCTCCTGGTTCTGCTCCTTTCGCTCAGCATCAGATCATATAAGTCCTTCCAGGCCTCCCTGAAGTCTTCTTGTTCATCATTTCTTATGGCACAATAATACTCCATTACATTCATATACCATAATTTATTCAGCCATTCCCCAATTGATGGGCATCCCCTTGACTTCCAGTTTTTGGCTACCACAAAGAGTGCTGCTATAAATTTTTTGTACACGTGGGACCCTTTCCCGTTTTTATAATCTCTTGGGGATACAATCCTAGTAGCGATATTTCTGGGTCAAAGGGAATGCAAATTTTTGTAGCCCTTTGGGCATAGTTCCAAACCGTTCTCCAGAAGGGTTGGATGATCTCACAGCTCCACCAACAATGAATTAGTGTTCCAACTCTCCCACATCCTCTCCAGCATTTATCATTTTCTTGTTCTGTCATGTTTGCCAATCTTACAGGTGTGATGTGGTACCTCAGAGTTGTTTTGATTTGCATCTCTCTAATCAATAGTGATTTAGAGCACTTTTTCATATGATTATAGATATTTTTGATTTCTTCCCCTGAAAATTGCTTGTTCATATCCTTTGACCATCTATCAATTGGAGAATGACTTGGATGGTTATATATTTGAGTCAGTTCTCTATATATTCTAGAAATGAGGCCTTTATCCCCGAGCTTAGCTGTAAAAATTTTTTCCCAATTTACTACATCCCTCCGAATTTTGGTTGCATTGGGTTTGGTTGTGCAAAAACTTTTCAGTTTAAAGTAATCAAAATTATCCATCTTGCATTTCATAATGCTTTCTATCATTTCTTTAGAAAAAAATTCTTCCCCTCTCCATAAATCTGATAAATACACTATACCTTGCTTCTCCAGTTTATTCATGGTATCAATCTTTATACCTAAATCACGTACCCATTTGGACTTTATTCTTGTGTACGGTGTCAGGCATGGGTCTATGCCTAATTTCCGCCACACAGTTAACCAGTTTTCCCAGCAATTTTTGTCGAACAATGAGTTCTTATCCCAGAAGCTGGGATCTTTGGGTTTATCAAACAGGAGGTTGCTATATTCCTTGCCAACTGTGTCTTGAGTGCCAAGCCTATTCCATATGTCTACGCCTCTGTTTCTTAGCCAATACCAAGTGGTTTTGATAATTGCTGTTTTATAATACAATTTGAGGTCTGGTAGCGCTAGGCCTCCTTCCCAAGCATTTCTTTTCATTAGTCCCTTTGATATTCTGGACCTTTTGCTTTTCCAAATGAATTTTGATATTATTTTATCCAGCTCTAGAAAATAATTATCTGATAGTTTAATTGGTATGGCACTAAATAAGTAGATTAATTTGGGTAGAATTGTCATTTTTATTATATTAGCTCGGCCTACCCATGAACAACTGATGTTTTTCCACTTACTTAAATCTGACTTTATTTGTGCAAAAAGTGTCTTGTAATTGTGTTCATATAATCCCTGGGTTTCTTTTGGCAGGTAAACTCCTAAGTATTTTATAGTGTCTACTCTAGCTTTAAATGGGATTTCTCTTTCTATCTCTTGGAGCTGGACTTTGTTGCTAAGATATAGGAATGCAGAAGATTTGTGTGGGTTTATTTTGTAACCTGCAACTTTGCCAAAGTTGTTTATTATTTCAAGTAGCTTTTTACTTGAATCTCTGGGATTCTCTAAATATATCATCATATCATCTGCAAAGAGTGATAACTTAGTTTCTTCTTTGGCTAGTTTTATTCCTTCAATTTCTTTATCTTGTCTAATTGCTACCGCTAACATTTCTAGTACCATATTGAATAATAATGGTGATAATGGCCATCCTTGTTTCACTCCTGACCTTATTGGAAATGCCTCTTGCATATAATGCTTGCTGAAGGTTTTAGGTAGATACTGCTTATTATTTTATGGAAAGTTCCCTTTATTCCTACGTTCTCCAGTGTTTTTAATAGGAATGGGTGTTGTATTTTGTCAAAAGCTTTTTCTGCATCAATTGAGATAATCATGTGGTTTTTGTTGGTTTTGTTGTTGATATGATTGATAATGCTAATAGTTTTCCTAATATTGAACCAGCCCTGCATTCCTGGTATGAAACCTACCTGATCATAATGTATTATTCTCTTGATAAGATGCTGTATTCGTTTTGCTAAAATCTTGTTGAAAATTTTTGCATCTATATTCATTAGAGAAATTGGTCTATAATTTTCTTTTTCTGTTTTATCTTTTCCTGGCTTGGGTATCAAAACCATATTTGTATCATAGAAAGAATTTGGGAGTACTCCTTCTTCCCCAATTTTCCCAAATAGTCTATATAGTATTGGAATTAACTGTTCTTTAAAGGTTTGATAGAATTCACTTGTGAATCCATCTGGTCCTGGAGATTTTTTCCTAGGGAGTTCATTGATGGCTTGTTCAATTTCTTTTTCTGAGATGGGGTTGTTTAAGTATTCAATTTCCTCTTCTGTTAATCTGGGCAATTTGTATTTTTTAAAATATTCATCCATCTCATTTAGATTATCGAATTTGTGGGCATAAAGTTGGGCAAAATAATTTCTAATTATTGTTTTAATTTCCTCCTCATTGGAGGTGAGTTCACCCCTTTCATTTTTAATATTAGTAATATGATTTTCTTCTTTCTTTTTTTTAATCAAATTGACCAAAGGTTTATCAATTTTATTAGTTTTTTCATAAAACCAACTACTGGTTTTATTTATTAATTCAATAGTTTTTTTAATTTCAATTTTATTAATCTCTCCTTTGGTTTTCAGTATTTCTGATTTGGTATTTTCTTGGGGATTTTCAATTTGTTCTTTTTCTAGCTGTTTCAGCTGCATACCCAAGTCATTGATCTCCTCTTTCTCTATTTTATTTAGGTAGGCATTCAAAGATATAAAACTTCCCCTAAGAACTGCTTTTGCAGTATCCCATAAGATTTGGTAGGTTGTCTCATTATTGTCATTCTCTTGAATGAAGTTGTTGATTGTTTCTATGATTTCTTCTTTAACCCATTCCTTCTTTAGGATTAAATTATTTAGTTTCCAACTGATTTTTGCCTTATCTTTCCATTGCCTTTTATTACATATAATTTTTATTGCATTATGATCTGAGAAGGATGCACTGATTATCTCTGCCTTTCTGCACTGGATTTTGAGATTTTTATGTCCTAGTACATGGTTAATTTTTGTAAATGTTCCATGTACTGCTGAGAAAAAGGTATATTCTTTTCTATTCCCATTCAATTTTCTCCAAAGATCTATCATATCTACCTTATCTAGAGTTTTATTTATCTCCTTAACCTCTTTCTTGTTTATTTTGAGGTTAGATTTATCAAGTTCAGAAAGAGGGAGGTTGAGGTCCCCCACTAGTATAGTTTTGCTGTCAATTTCTTCCTTCAACTCCCTCAATCTCTCCTCTAAGAATCTGGATGCTATACCACTTGGAGCATACATGTTTAGTAATGATATTGCTTCATTGTCTATGGTGCCTTTTAGCAGGATATAGTTTCCATCCTTATCCCTTTTGATTAGATCTATTTCTGCTTTTGCTTTGTCTGAGATTAGGATTGCCACTCCTGCCTTTCTTACATCAGCTGAAGCACAATATATTCTGCTCCATCCTTTAACCTTTATCCTATGTGTATCCCCCCGTTTCAAATGTGTTTCTTGTAAGCAGCATATTGTTGGATTATGGCTTTTAATCCATTCTGCTATCCGTCTCCATTTTATGGGAGAATTCATTCCATTCACATTCACAGTTATGATTACAATCTGTGTATTTCCCTCCATCTTCTTTCCCACCATTTGTGCTTTTAGCTCTGCTGTCTCCCTTCCCCTCCTCACTAGTATTTACTTTTCACCACCTCCTCTTGCCGCCTTCCCCTCTTTCTTTTAGCCCCCCTCCCTTTTACTCCCCTTTACTCTTATTGCTTCTTCCCTCCCTTTTGCCTCCCTCCCCTTTCTTCCCTCTTCCCCTCCCACTGCTTATAGAGCTAGTTTGGATTTTCTACTTAAGTTTATTGTTCCGACCTTTAAACAAATCCGATGAGAGTACCTCTCACACAATGCTCATCTCCCTCCCCTCTTTCCCTCTACTATGATTTTGTACTTCTTCTTGTGATGTAATTTGCCATTTCCTGCTTCTCCTTTTCACACCTCCTGTTACACTCCCTTCTCATACTTAAATCACATTTTTTATCATGATATCATTTACTTTATAACCGTTCCCCCTATGTTTATCCCTTTTATATTTCTTAATAGACGCACAGTTCTCAAGATAAACAGATATCATCTTCCCTTATAGGGAGGTGAACAACTTGCCCTCATTGAGTAGCAAGATGTTCCCCCCCACACACACTGTTTACCTTTTTATGATTTTCTTGAGACCTGCATTTGAAGATCGAATTGTCTATTAAGTTCTGGTGTTTTGGTCAGGAAACTCTGGAAATCCCTTACTTCGTTGAATGACTTTCTCCTTGCCTGAAATGTTATGCTGAACTTTGCTGGGTAGTTGATCCTTGGTTGCAGTCCCAGCTCCTTTGCCTTACAGAATATTGGGTTCCAATTCTTTCGATCTTTTAATGTAGAAGCTGCAAGGTCCTGTGTAATCCTGATTGTATCTCCTTGATATTTAAATTGTTTCTTTTTGGCTGCTTGTAATATTTTCTCCTTCACTTGATAGCTCTGGAATTTGGCAACTATATTTCTTGGGGTTTTGAGTTTGGGGTCCCTTTCAGGAGGGGAACGGTGGATTCTTTCGATGACTATTTTGCCCTCTGAATCTAGTACTTCTGGGCAGTTTTCCTTGATGATTTCCTGGAAGATATTGTCCAGGCCCTTTTCTCCATCCTGGGTTTCTGGCAGGCCAATAATTCTTAAGTTTTCTCTTCTGGATCTATTTTCCAGGTCAGTTTTTTTTCTAATTAGATATTTTACATTTTCTTCTATCTTTTCATTGTTTAGATTTTGTTTGACTGATTCTTGCTGTCTCATTGAGTCATTAGTTTCTACTTGCCCAATTCTAATCTTCATCACATTGTTTTCTTCTGTTAACTTTTGTATCTCTTTTTCCATCAGCCCAATTTTTCCTTTTAATAAACTATTTTCTCCAGTTAATTTTTGTACTTCCTTTTCCATTTGGCCTTTCAGGAATTTATTTTCTCCAGTTAATTTTTGAACTTCTTTTTCCATTTGTTCTCATCAGTGAATTCTTTCTTAATAATTTTAAAATCATTGGCCAGTTTATCTTCTATTTCCTTCTTCAGCTGTTCCAGGAGAGCTGCTTGTACTTGCGAGTAGTTCATAGTCCCTTCTGAAGTTTTAGATGGAAGTACAGTCTCAGCTGTGACCTCTTTGGGGCTTGTGTTTTGGTCCTTATCCCCATAGAAAGATTCTATGGTTCTTTCGGCCCTCTTCTTTTTCTTATTCATGATTTTGATTGAGTGTTGTGGCTTCTGGTTCTCTCAGTCAGAAGCTGGAGAACTTTTTGGTGAGCTGATGTGTGAAATAGCTAAAAGCAGGTATTTTTTTGGTGTTTCCCTGATCAGGCCTGGGGTTAGCTTGTTAAGTGTGGAAAAGGAGTGGTCTGGTCCCAGGAGATTTCCTCAGCTGAATTGAGGCAAAGGCAAGCTCAGGGGCTGGTAATCCCAACTGCCCTATTGTCTTTCTGATTCCCCTGGACAGCTGAGGCATGCCTAGATGCTAATGCGTGTTCCCAACCCTCCTGGGGCTCCTCTCCTGGTGCTGAGGCTTGCCTGGGTCCTAGTGCGAATTTTCTCTACCCTGGGTCCTCTGTCCTTCTGGTTTGCCTCTGCCACCGTATGAGTAATCCCCCTTAGTTATTTTCCTCGTCTCAGGTGTTATGAGACTATTGGTCTCCTTCTTCTAATTCTACTGATCTGGGATTTTTCTGGGGAGATATTTTATGGTTCTTTCACGGTCATCAAGGGGGAAGGAGAGAGCATTAGCTGATTACACCGCCATCCTGGCTCCCGGAAGTTCAAGTAAGTGACTCACCGGAGTTTGATCTTCGGGCTGAAGGTCCCAGGAGCTGCTGCGCTGATATCCGGCGCTCAGAGGCTCTCACTGACTCGGTTGGGCTTGTCTCCCGCCCCGGGTGCCGCTCCTCTGGTTCCGCCCGCCACTCAGGTTTCTCGGATCTCCTCTGCTCCGCTGCACTGGCCGTGCTGCGCTGGCCATGCTGCGCTGTGCGCTGCGGGCTCACCCCCGCGGAACAGATCCTTCCCGTGGACCTTCCAGTCCCACCTGAGCTCCGAATCCGTCACCGTCTGTCTGCCACTCGATTCCGCACCTCCAAAATTTGGTCAGATTCTCCTTTCAGAGGTACCTGGACGAGTTTGACCGAGAGCTCAGGTGAGTCGCTGCTCTCACTCCTCCATCTTGGCTCCGCCCCCCATAAATTCTACTTTTTAATGAAATTTTCTTCAGTGAATTTGTATGCATACATACATGCATGCATACACGCATATATGCGTATATGTACAGACACACAAACACGCTTGCATTTTGCCAATTCTTCTTTTCAAAAATATTCTTCTCTTCATTATATTTTTGTCCCTCTTTTGTCATTGGGCCCATTCTTTTGTTTAAGTATTATTTTCTTCAATATTTTTCATGATTTTCTTGAATCACTCTCATTTCTCTTCCTAATTTTTCCTCTACCTGTCTTGATTTTTAAAATCTTTTTTTGAGTTCTCCCATGGTGTGAGATGGATTGATGTTTTTCTTTGGCTTTGTATGCAGAAATTTTGACTTTGCAGTCTTCTTAGTGTGTGTGTGTGTGTGTGTGTGTGTGTGTGTGTGTTGATCTTCCTTATCACTATGCAGCCTTTCTATGGTCAGAATTTTTTTTTCTATTGTTTGCTCATTTTTAGTTCATTTCTTGACTTTTAACTCTTTGCTAAAGTGGGGCTCTGCTTCCTAAGAAGAGGGAGTTCTGTCCCAAGCTTCTGGTTTTATGTGCAGCTATTTTCAGAGTTAATTCTAGGGACCCATGTGTTTTGGACTATTCCAAGGTGGTATAATCTAGGGACAGATGTATTTACTACTCTTCTGAACTGAGCACTGTCCATAGGCAATGACGAGCACTCTTTTTTTTTTTTTTATAATAGCTTAGAAAAGTTTATTCTTATAAGTAATCGCATTTAGAACAAGAATGTGTTTCTGTCACTGGGCTTTATAAGTAAACTGCGACTCTGAGAATTTAAATTATTTACTTAAAAAACTAAGAGCCAGTAAGTATCAGAAGCTGAATTGAAGCCTAGGTCTTTCAGACTCCAAGACCAACACATGTCATAATATTATGCTATATTACAACGTAATATTATAAAACAGGATTCTTGGCTCAGTAAGATGGCAGACAAAATTCTGTTTTACACTGATAGTAACAATATAAAACACTTTTATAATGCCCTGGAGCCTATATGAACCAAAGACCTTTGGTGCATCTCAACTACTCAACATGATCCTGGAGAGATGGGCTGAATACTTCCATAGTGTTCTGTTACAGTAAGAACCCCAAACATACATAGCAGATCCTACTCTCACAGGTTCTTTGATCTGCTTCTCCAAAAGGAAAGGCAATTTTTGAGGGGCTAACAGTCACTTTAATCAAGCATATGTATCATTCCGTTAGTTCAGGGGAAAAAATCAACACCATGAACATACAGAGAAATCAAAGATCAACAGACATGGCTTCCTCGGTCTGACCATAGTCAATACATACATCACTATTCAACAGACAGGTCCAAGTGTCTGACCATAGCTACCCAAGACAGAAGCACCAACATCTGGGTTTTCAAAGCTGGGGGGCTCCTTAGCAGCTTCCCAGAGCCTTTGTCTGACTAAACAAACAATTGCAGTCAGTAAGCCCCAAAATAAAATCGCACCTCAGTATCTGTATATACTTTTAGAGTTAGAGGGACAACACATCCCTTGAGAACCCATGCCTCATTAAGAAAAGGTGTGGATCTTCCTACAAATCTTCCCAGGCCTAAGAATTGATAGAAATTAATCACATCCTTAATCACATTGTTCAGAGGCACTTTTAGTAAAACCAAAAAAGCAAAAGATCCTACTTTACTTGCCCTTACATGTTCTCAGCAGACCATCATCAACCAATGCTCAAGTCACCACTGATTGTATACCTCAGGTTGAAGTCAATCCTTCTCTAGCTGAACTTCCAACTGAAGAAGAGGTTTTGAATTACACCAGGCTCCTCTATGTTGTAAAGCTCCTCATGTTGATTCTATTCCAGCAGAGGTTTACAAGGCAGGGCATCCACTGTTTATACAAAGTTGACTGAAATCTTCCAGGTTATATGGCAAGAAGAGATTATTCCCTAGGAGTTCAAGGACACCTCCATTGTCCATCTCTATAAAAGAAACAGAAATAGACTGGTCTGTGACAATCACATAGGAGTCTCTCTTAGTCATTGCTGACAAGATTCTTGCCAGAGTCCTTCTTAATAGGCTGATCCTTCACTTAGAAGAGGGTCATCTACCTGAGAGCCAGTGTGGTTTCAGAGGGCTGAGGAACAGTTGATAAGGTCTTTGCTGCAGGACAACTCCAAAAGAAATGTCAGGAACAGAACAGAGGTCTCAACACAATGTTCATCAGTCTGATCAATCTGATCAAGGCCTTTGATACTATCAGTCATGAAGGCTTTTGGAAGATCATGGCAAAATTTGGTTATCTAGAGTTCATCAGTGTTATAGGTCAGTTCCATGATAGTATGCTTGTACAGGCTCTGGATGATGGACGATGTTCTTGCACTTTCCCAGTCACCAAAGGAGTGAAGCAAGGCTGCTTGCTCCCATATTTTTTAGCATGATGTTTTCAGTAATGTCCAATGCCTTGGCAATATAATTTCCAGGGATGAATCAGATGATAAGGTTCATACATGCATTACCAGAGCTAGCTCAGTGTTTGATAGGTTCTGTAAAAAATGACTCTTAACGAATTCTAGAGCAGCAGAAGCCACAGAACAACAGAGTGAAAGAGGTTTCCAATCACGGGTAACCCAGAAGCCCGACAGGAAAGGTCTATCTCATGGGAAGCTAAGAAGAGTGGAGCCCAGCCCTGGCCGTGCTACACTGGGAGGAACAAGACTTGACCCACAAGCACTCTTTTTAACCCTGGAACTGTCATAAGGGTCCCTATTTATCTGTAGCAAGAAATTCTGCTGTTAGTGCTTCTCCTTGCACTGGGGCTAAGACTAAGGACTGCAACTCAGATCCAAGTATAGGCAATGCAACTGAGTCCTGCCTCTGGTCCCAGTAAAGGGACCCCTGTAAATCTCTTTCTGACATGTTGTATGATCCCTTTACTGGGCTGAGAGGTACACCACTGCTCCCACTGATTCAATCACCCTGAGGTCTCTCCTGGTTTGCTTGAGCCCAATCTGCACTGGTGGAGCCTGTGCTGGACTGTCCTCTTTTCTCAGCCTCGTGTAATAGATTTCCTACCATCTTCTAAGTTGTCTTGCACTGGAAAATTTTTTCACTCCATCTTTTTGTGGGTTCTGTCACTCGATAATTGGTTTAGGCTCATTATTTTAAGATATTTGGAGGGATTTGGGGGAGAGCTCAGGAGAGTCTCTGCCTTCACTCTGTCGTGTTGGCACCACCTCTTAGACCACCCATTATTTAAGATTTTATTGTTAATTCTCTATTTGGTTCTGCATCTTTCGTTTGTCATCCCTGAATAAATTTCTATTTTTATTTCATTATGGTCAGTAAAATATGTATTGATCATTTCTGCATTTTAAAATTTATTTGCAACATTTCTGCACCCTAATATGTAGACATTTTTTGCAAAAGTTCCATGTGGCAAAGAAAAATTAGTATATTTTTGTTCTTCAATTTATTTCTACTTTCTCTAGATATTAGTTCAGTTCTAGAGTTTTGTTTTCATTAATCTTTTTATTATTGTTATTACTTATCCAAAATTAGTAGAGGAATATTGACATTTCCTTTCACTGTTCTGTTACTTCTATCTTCTTGAAGTTCAGACGTTTCATTTATGAATTTGAATACTAAGATATTTAGAGTACAGAATTCTGGCTTGTCATTTTTAGCATTATCATCAATACCACCATCATTATCATCATCATCATAATTTCTCATTTACCTTTTTGAATGCTTTTTCTTCTTTTTTTCATAGCATCATGACACCCTTTATTTTTGTGTTCACTTGATGACCAGAATTTTTTTAATCTATTCTCTTAGGCTTACTTTCATATGTCTTTATTCTTAAATTTTTTTAAAGCAATAGGTTTTAGAGTTTGATTTTCTTAGCCAATCTATCCCTCTTTTTTGTTTTATTGGATTGTTCAATCCATTCACATTTAAAGTCATAAAAGGTTTATATTTTTCCATCTCTAAAAATAGGGTTTTTTCCAGGTTTTGACTTTTACCTATTTCCATCATAAGAACAACATTATGTTCCTTCAGTTACTTTGCTTTATTTCTTTTTTTAGGGTGAACCCTTTTTCATTTGTTCTTTTTCCTTTACCAATAACTCCCTCTTCTTATTTTCTTCCCCTTTCTTTGTAGGATTGTTTTTTTTTTAATTCTTCTCTCCTTTTTCTCTCTGGTTATATATTTCTACCCCTTCTTTTTATCCTCCCAATTAGACATGTAGATTCCTCTAATCTCTCTTCTTCTTCAGCTAATCTTCTTCTGTAGTTGTTTTTTTTTAATTTATTCTTTTCATAATACTTTCAAAGAAGGATTTCATTTTATTCTCCATATTATCAATTTCCTCTTTCTCCTTACTCTAGACCAGTGGTGGCAAGTCTGTAGACTCAAGGGAACATATTGACTTCTAGTTCTTTGGGTGTGGCCTTTTGACTGAGTCTAAATTTTACAGAACAAATCATATTATTGTGTGGATTTGTTCTGTGAAGATTAGATTCAGTCAAAAAAGGCTGTACTTGAGGAACTAGAGGTCAATATGTGGTGGTATCAAAACCACTGGTTCCCCACTCCTTCTCTAAACTCTGATTCATCTGGTCTCTTTCATTTTCTCCATACAGTCAAAGCTTCCACGGTTTCCATTCTGGTCTCTGCCCTTTAGGTACTTTTGCCACTGCCTTGCAGTGGTTATCCCACAGATTCCCCTTTTACATCATTCCTCCTTCTCAGCACAATGTGAATTATTGCAGGTATTATAAATAGGATTTCCCCATAGTTAAACATTCCCTCCATCCCCAATCTATGTTCTCACTTGTAGAACATTTTTTACTACATTTTCATGTAAATCTCTTTCCTTTATCCATGTTCTCCTATTCCTCCAGATGCCAACAATCCCCAGGGGTTCCAACTCCCTTCACTGCAGGTAAACTGGACTTTTTAGGCACCAAAGTTCCTAGGCCTTGTCCACTGAAATGTTCTCTTTTCCTTTCATCCACAGAAGCATTCTTCAATGAAACCCCCTTCCAACTTCAAAGCAAGACTTCCTTCCTCTTCTTTCCTTATCAATCTTCTACCTCTCCTGGTCATGCATTCTCCTGTGGGATCCTCTCTTTTGGAGACTACTGAGGTAACTTTCTCCTCATTGTTAGCCTTTGATCTGACCCCAGTATATCATTTATCCCTTTCTATTCCCCTTGCTCACTTACCCTCCCATACTGCAATGAAGTCTAACAAAAGAAGTTTGTTCTGTAGCCAAGATATTGCCAGGTTCTGTCCATAATCACCATTTCCCACCTTTGAGCTGATGCCTTTCACAGATTTCCTTGTGAACACTTAGAAGGAAGTATTGATCTTTCTGTCATTTCATTTTTTCTACATTTATTCAACCCATCTCAATTTCTGTTGTTTGGAGTGTTTGAGATATGAATATTCTCTTCAATTCTAGTTTTTTTCTCAAAATGTTTTGAACTCTTATTTACTACTCACTGTCTATCTTTTGTCCTGTATGGTTAAACATAGATTTGTAGGATGGGTTACCTAGGTTTTTATCACATGTTCCAGTTATCTTCAGAAAATATTATTGAATTTCTTCATTTATTCCCTACTGAGTGAAGAATAGTCTTGAATTATTTAAATGCCTTTTCCTTTGTTTTTGAAAGTCTTTCTCTTGATGGGTTGTAGAAATATTATTGATTTTGTGTTTCTTCTTGATTTTTATTGTTAAATTTAATCAATGTGTATCTTGGAGTTTGCAACCTTTTTCCCCCTGAAATACATCTATGAATTTTTTTTTCATTTTAATTTCTTTTGGAAGACCTGTGATCCTTACGTTGACTGTACATATCCTGTAAGTTTTATTTCTTTGCTTCTCTTCACCTATTTTGTCTTTCACTTTTGTGTATTTGCATTCTCAATCTATTGTTCTCTCTTGCGTTTTTTTTGGTAAGGTTTGTCATTGCATATTCACATTTTTTTTTCCATTCTGTTTATTGTTTTTGTTGTGCAGTGCATGAAATCTTTTCTCATAATTCTCATTTCTCTTTTAAACTGCTCAGGAAAAATATGTTATAGTTCCTTGCTCTCCTCAACTTCCACAGATTCCTCTCTCTCAACAAGTGTTTGTGTTGTGAATGTATTTTTAATGGAATTGTTGTATTTTTGATGGAATGGGAGGATCTTTTCCACTTATTAATAGGATGATGTGACTTGCTTAAGTCACATGGAATCTTGAATCACGTGAGACAAAAATCACATGCATCAGGAATTGGTGAAACTAGAGCAGAGCTAGAGCAGAGCTGCAAGGAAGTTAGTCAGAGCCTAATTGAAGCTGGGAAGGACACAGGCAAACACTGGTTCATGATTTGGCTTAGGGGAGCCTGTTTGTTGGAAAGCTTTATAATATATGTAGACTTCTTGGTTACTATGAAAGGTTTGTTTGTTACTATGATGGATTTGGTTTCCTGGCATGTGAATAAATGTTTTAGTTCTGTTTTCCATGTCTAGAGTTTGTTGTATTTCAAAATTCAGAAGTGTGCTGGGATATTCATGGCTACTGTAGGTGCTGTGTATATCAGTTGGCACTATCCTGTTGAATCATTTCCTTCTTTTTTTGCAGCATTCATTCATCTGATCTCTAGTAAACTAGATCTGGAGACCACATTTTCTTCTTTTTTCTGTTCAATTTTCTGTTTATATTCAAGGTCTTTGAGATTTCTTTTTCCTTGAATCTTTGGTAATTTAGCCCTTACCCCTCCCCCCATTTTCCTTTTTGTTCACTCTTGATTCCCTTCCCTCTCATTGTGGTTTCTTGGGAACCGAATCTCAAAGAGTATAACTCTTTCCACATGGGGCAATTCACAGTTCAGCAGACTAAGTTTTTGTTTTTGTTTTTTTTCTCCAAATGAACTTTGAATTTTCTGAACTAGTCCCAGCTGGATGTTGTTCCTTCCTTAAGATTGGTGTAGTGCTACACAGCTCTCCATACACTCAGTGTACTGTCCCATTCCCTCTATTCAGAACTTGATAGCACCAGGAGTTTAAAGTTAGCTTTTCTAAAAATCGGCAGTTCACAGCCATTGAATGCTCGGGTCATTGGTTTTCTGAGTTGCAACTCCAGAATCCTTTTACTTGGAAAGGCTGTGGTCAAACTCATTGTTGAGGTCCAGTAAAACTTCTGCAACTGGGAATCAGAGTCTCTATGTCCCTGGGAAAGAAGGCAAGAGCATCCAAGTTTAGGTGTGGGTTTTGATATAAGCCTTTGGCATGTTGTTGAGACTGCTAATGGGACCTTAGCATGGGATATGGTGGAAGTGCACTGAGCGAGTTCAGGGTCAGTGAGCATTAGTTCCAGGATTTTTATTTTTTTTATTCTTTGTGTTCTAGATAATGGAAACAGCCAAAATTCCTTTGTCTTTGGTGCATAATTTCTGTTTTGAGGAGGCTTGAGAGGTTATAGGCACAGGGGAAAATGCCTAGTCCACTATCTTGCTGCCCATGTGATCTGGAAACTTTCATAACTTCTTGAACTTGTCAATGGCATGACCGAACATGGGCTTGTTGGAAGAAAGAAAGGAAAGAAGGAAGGGAAGTGAGAATAAAGAATGAAAAAAAGAAAAGAAACAGAAAAAGTAAAAGAAAAAATGGAGCGAAGAAAGAGGGAAGGAAGGATCATATAGTTGTAGATATATATTTTGAAGGTCAGTCTTTCAAATAAAAAAGATCTTTCTTCTATATCTACATTCTTTTATTATTGCTTTTAACTCATTCTTTGTTGTTTTCTTTATTTTAGACTCCTTGTCCTTGGTTTGGTTTTAAATAAAAATGAGATATGAATGCTTAAGTTTATGAATATTAAAAAATAAATTGCATCCATGCTTTAGTCTAGGTGTTCATAGTCCTTGGGACTAAATAGAAGTTAAAAGAGGATGTCCATTTTTGATATTAGTATAATTATATAGCAACTCAAGGCATCAAGATGCTGATTAAAGGGGAAAGTACTAGAATTGTTACAATGATATTTCCCTAGGATGGCTATCTGTTACATTCAGTATTCACTCCCATCTTATCTTGGTACCAATACACAGCAAAATATTCATTAATTGGTTAGTGATAACAGGTAATCTTACTAGCATATTGAATTTGTGTGTTTGGGGAAATAAAATAGTCCTTGTGTCCAAGAATTTGAAACAAAAAAAGTGCCTTAAAGAGCTTACTATGCACATATAAAATGTTGATTTCAACTCTATGCATCATCTCTGAATTCTAAAATTCTCTATTCAAAAAATCTTGTTGTAACAATATTAACATGCAAGAAAAAATAACAACAGCGGTTAAAATGTGATTGCTCAGATTTTCTAAAACTTAATGGCAGAAGTTTAGGTTGTAGATAACTTACTTCTAAGAAGAATTCATAACTTAAGACGGTTCAGAGGAAATTATAAGATAATATGGATCATCACAACTACATAATATTGAAAGTGTTTTGAATGAACAAAATCAATGCAGTTAGAATAAGAAAAAAATGATCTAAAAATATACACGCTTCAATAAAATGTCTAAATTAATGTTTGTCAATGAAAACCCACAAGACTGAGTAATTGCTAAATAGATAAGTAATCAAAGAACACAAACTTTCCATAACAAGAATGGGAAAGTCACAAATGCCTAATCATAAGACAAGAAAATTAAAATAATTCTGGGGTAATTCAGACAAGTATTTAACATTTTAATATGTGTCAGGCAAAGAAAGGAAAAAAAAACAAAACAAAGCCCCCCTAAAAAAGTCACAAAACAAAACAATGCCACCAACAGTAATGACTGGAGGTTATTGCCATTTTCTAGAAAAGAGCTGATGAAACCCTAACCCAGAGATGTGGCTATGTGAATGAAGAAAAGTGTATTAAGAGGAGAGATGCTGTAATTGTGAAAATTTCAAGACTTGCCTTATTATGGTGAATAAGGAGATTAGAAGGACACTGAAAATGTAATCTTGTGCAACCTCAAGGAAGTTGGTGCCCTTCAGATGAATAAGGAAGTTAGGAAGATGAAAGACATGTGCATAGAAGATGAGTTCTGTTTGGAAGATTGAGTGAGATGTTTACAACATATCTAGTTTATACACCCAAAAGGCAAGTGATAGTAAAAGACTGGACATTTGGAAGGCAATTAGGGGTGGATATATAGACCTGGGATTTGACTCAATTGAGATGATAATTGAATTCTAAAGAGCTGATATTGTAAAGAGAACAGAACAGGAGACAGGACTGAGCCTTGGGTGAATTCATGTATAATGGGTAGAATATAGCTGAAGAACTGACATAAGAGGATGAGGAGAAATGGTGATACAGAAAAAAGATGAACCAGGAGAAAGGAGTGTCAGAAAAATCTAGAAATGATTGGTTATCTAGGAGGAAAAAAGTGATAATAGTGTGCTACAGAGAGATGAGGATGCAAGAAGTTTGAAGGAAAAAGTTTTTCTAAAAGAATTTAGCTGGGAAGTGAAGATTTTTAAAAGGATATAGATTACTTGGGGGATGATCATAGGCAGCAGTGTATGAGTTATTAGGAATGGAGATATTGAATATGAGAGACAGAGAGAAAGAGACAGACAGAAAGACCGAGACAGAGAAGCAGAAAGAGGTAGAAAGAAAGGTAAACAGACAGAAAAAGAGACAGAGAGACAAAGGGACAGAGACAGAGAGATGAGGGGGGGGATGTTAGAGGCAGCAATAGCCTTATGAAGAGGGGAGGATATCAATGGTATATGGTGAGGGAATTGCTTCAGAAAAGAGGACCACTTTTTCATGAGAAGGAGAGGTGAAGGGGGAGATAGTGTTAGAGGATTTGTCAGTGATATCAGATGAAAAGGAGAAAAAAAGAAGTTCTGTGCATGTGTGTGTGTATGTGCGCATCAGGCAAGGTTCTTACCTGAGAAGAAAAGGGTATGTGATGGGTATTGAAAAAATGGTATGGAATAGCCTCTGTCAGGGGTTAGTGAATCAATAAGTAAGGTATAACTGGGTAGGGTTGAGTTACATAGTGGAAGAGAATATAGTGAGAATAGGAGTGAAAAACTGAATGGGAGGTAATAGTAAAAAGCTCAGAGAAACAAGCAGTGATAAAATATTTTCCTCATATAAAAGGATTTTAGAATTTCTATTCATGGTAGTAAGAGAGCTGTAGATGATGACAAGATCAAGTCTATGAGTATCTTTAAGTAAAGCAAAACTTGAGTGGAGGATTAGGTCATGAGAAACAAGTAGTTTAGGACTATTGAAGGATATATCAATGTGTATTCAAGTTCTGTTATGTGAGGACAGGTGTTGGGGAGAGAGAAACCCATGAATTTAATTCACTGAGGAAGGAAGGAAAATATCTTTGTGGTTGTCAGATAACAGCAAGGAAGATCTGGATTTTTTGAAAATTTTGCATATCATAAATTTCAAAGGAAGATATAATATGTATGCATATAATACACACATGCACATATACATATATATTTTCTGAGCAATGGTTGCTCAGAAGGAGAGTCTAGACATGGACATGGAGAGCATGATATATCAAAACATCCACATATCCACACCTGACCAGTGAGTTGGTATAATATGATTCAAAGATGAAAATTTAACCAGTACAGGAAAGGGTGGATGAGAATGCATTACCAACAGGACAGAGCAATATCTCAGGGAGTGTCAAAAATGGAAAAATTGAAAAAAGCAAGCTATTAGGATGAAAATAGTAATTAATTTTGGAGCAGACATTACCATGGCAGAAATGATGGGAGTTTCTGGTCTTGAACATTATGTGGAGTAGGTTTGAGGTAGATAGGAACAAAGGATTGAAAGTTGGAAATCAAGAACCGGATTTATAGATTTTTATCCAGGAGTTCAGAATCTTTTTTTTTTTGCACATGCATAATTTTGCACATATCAAATTATTTAGGGAGTGTGGTGGTTGATAATTTGGAAGTCAATTTTTTTTAATGAATTTTATTGTTTCTTTACATGTAATTGGGAAAATAAAATACAGTTAAAACAAATATCTTGCAAGAAGCATGTGAGGATGGAGCTATTACTATTTGTATTTTAGAGAGAAGGAAGCTAAGCCAAGTAGAGGTGAAGGGACTTGATCTGAATTCTATTCTGGCTTCAGACAAATTACAAACTTCTGAGGTCAAATTTGAAAGAAATACTTCCTGACTCCAGATCCAGGGTTCTGTCCTCTCTGCCACTTGCTACATCTAATCATGGATGGTAGAAAGAAATAAGAAGATGTGAGACTGGCTAACATTTGACAGGTGAGTCAAAGTGTAAGATCATTATTGATTTTATATGGTCCATTGACAGAGGCACATAATCACACAAATCAAAGTTCTCCTTCAAGTTCAAAACTCATGAAAGGAATTGATGTTTTATTCTTTGAGTGATAAGGCTCACTCTCAAAAGGCAGGAACAATTAGATAGGGACACTTAAAAGTAGGAAATTTAAATAAATACTGGAGGCCAAAGGGCAAAGGTGAAAAACAGATAACAGATGACTATGTCTTGTTCTTGGAATGACTACAAGTTTTTACACATTGGGAAAAAAGCCTATGTTAAGAAAAAGCATCAGAGTATAGGCAGACATGTCTGCTCTTATCAGTGACCATGACCTCACAAGAATAAAAATTTACAATAGTGGGATAATATTGACAAAGTCAACCCTGGGAAGACAATGGAAGATGAGCATGATGTGGTGTACTGGAATGGTCACTGAATTTGGAATAAATAGAATTGGTCTTATACCCCTTTCTTCTTGACCTTTGTAAACGGCATTTCCAGTTGAGACAAAATAGTACTGTTGAAGCATGTATACTCTAATTTGGACTCCATCTTGAAATCATCCAATATTGATGGAACTGTGCATATTGTTACAGTTAGTCTACAGAACATACTGGAATTATGCTATGTGAGCCATCCATATCCTTTGTTCAGTGATTCTCCTACTGGATTTATACCTCAAAGAAATCAAAAGAAAGAATGCAAGGTTTCATATGTGCTATAATATATGTATAAGAACTATTTGAAGCATAAAAAACCAGAAAGAATGTATAAGTATGATTTAAAAAAAGCTTTGTTATGTAACTTATGATAATATTACACATAGGAAAATGAAAAACAATATGAAGTCACAAAAATTTGATGAACTGATTACACATAGAAGGGAGTAAAAGCAAGAGAATAATATGAATAATTGTTAATTCAGTGTTAATGAAGAGAACACCAAAGAAATAAAGTAAAACAAAATAGAATTCAGGGCAAAAAGCATAGCCATTGCATTTTCAGATGAATTAGACCAATAAAAAGGTGGTGAATTTCTATTTAGAAGCATCCAAATATATATACATATTTACTTTTATTCATAAACATCCAAATAATTTGTTTTACTTAGTCTTCCTCCCCACATCTGAAGGTTCTCTTATTTATTGAGAAGTTACTATTGTAACAGCATAATTTTTAAAAATAAAAAATGGCATGCTTATCATGATGACAACAATTATAAAAAGGAAAAACACACATATATGTGTATATATACATATATATAGATATATACATCTAGTATACATCTATATATACAAAACATACATTAGGACTAACATTTGACCGATTTCAATTGTTCAGAAGGCCCAGATGAGCTGGAAAAGGAAGAAATCATTTTACTGATTTATTTGAATAAAGTAAATGAGAAATCACAATTTTAAAAATATAACTCAATCATTTCAGGTGTACAAACCAGACTTCTCTCTAGATTTCCAAAGTAATGAACAAACCTGGGAGGTCAGGAAATCACCCTTTAATTTAGTAGATGTTTAGTTTTGCAGAATTTTGGTTAGTGATGCTTAATGGTCTTGTTCATTACAACTAAAATTTCCAATCTATTAACTGAATGGGTACAGAATTCACAATGAAGTAATATTATAGCTATCCTAAGTTTAATTATAACAACTTCATAACCCTATATATAACAATGCTCAGCCATAGTGAGGCATTGTTAGCAAAGAGCTTAGAAATCTCCTTCATTCTTTGAGAGAGCAATGAGCAGTCAATGAGCATGGTTACATCAATTTGAATCTCCTTGAAAGGACAACACTTCTTTATACATTCGCCATGAAATGTCCCATATTTTTGAATATATATATATATATATATATATATATATATATATATATATATATATATATATATTACCTTTATAGTCCATTTATTTAAGTGTTTCCATGGAAAAGGGAGATTAGCTAGGGAATCAAAACAACTCTTTCAAGAGAGTTTTAGCATATTTTATTTATTTTTTCTTTTCACATACTTTTTTAAACACTTGTCAAAAGCCTGCATTTCTTTTTAGCTTTTCACTGCCCTCATTCACTGTCTCTGTAATAAGTGTAAGGTATAAGAATCTTAATGCCTCCTATGTCCCCTGAATCATTCTAGGATTTGGAATTGGCTTGACCTTCCCTGGATTCTGCACATTAAAGGGATCCTGGTTGTTTCCCTTACCTATATGTAACCTTCCTGGGAAAATCAAGAAAAATTAAAAAATATGAGGAACAAGAGGAATGCATCTTCAGAAAAAAAGAAAAGCTAAAGCAACAAAATAACTTTTCCTATCTAGGCCTCAGTTTTTCCTTCAATAAAGTATGAGATTCAGCTTAGGTGAATATCAAGGTCCCTTTTTAAAAAAATGTATTAGAATATTACAGAAAAAATATATATGAGAAACTTCTTTAACTATGTCTCAAAGAAGTTAGAAACATATAAAATCATCTTTATCTTCATTATCATAATAATATCACTTACAAATTATACTTTTCTATTTATGAGCCTAATCCTAGGCATGAGAAAAATAAGAAAAACTTTTACATTTTATTTTTTAAAAAGAAAAACTGCCATAACAAAGTTCTAGTGTTTAGTTCTTGTGAAGACTTTAGAAAAACTGAAAGGCAAAACAAAAAGTAATTTATTCTCATGATGAAGTTAATAAGGAGAAAATGATCTCTTCTTTGAATCTTAAGAGTGTATCCTCAGGTTTGTTTTTTTTCCTGGATTCTGTAGCAAATACTAAAATTCATACCTTCCTTTCAACATCTCCTTGTATGACAGTTCTTCAATGATTTTCAAAGCCTTTGCATTATTGATAAAGAAGCACAAAAACTCAAATATGCTTGGCTTTTCTCTCTTAACACATTATAAATATCAGTGGACTATGTGATTTTAAGGTTTCTTTACAGACCTAAAAATCCTATAAACATATCCTGCCTAAAATAAAATTATTTTTCAAGACAGAGCAGTTTAATAACTGCTTGCTAATAATATAACACTTGCTAATGCTTCTGTAAAGTCAAGGATTTAAGTTATATCACCGAGTTGTTAACATTTTTCCTATATTCTTTTATATCAGTTTCTTGTTAGCCCCTTCCTTCCTTCCTTCCTTCCTTCCTTCCTTCCTTCCTTCCTTCCTTCCTTCCTTCCTTCCTTCCTTCCTTCCTTCCTTCCTTCCTTCCTTCCTTCCTTCCTTCCTTCCTTCCTTCCTTCCTTCCTTTCTTCCTTTCTTCCTTTTCTTCCTTTTCTCTCCCTCTTCTCTTCCTCTCTTTCTTTTAAAAATCTGTCTCCGTTTGGGTAGCTTAGGTGGCACAGTGTCATAGGGCACCGACTCTGGAGTTAGAAAGACTTCAGTTCATATCTGACCTCAGATACTTACAAGTTATGTCACCCTAAGCAACTCACGTAAGTGAATTGCCCCTCAAAAAGTTTATTTCCTTTGTAGGGATGAAGATTTCTGATTCAAATAACACAAAGTATTCAGACAAGTAGCTGGTGTTTTCTCAGTTTTTTCTAAATATTTTCACAAGGAAAAGGAACTTTATTCTGACTGACTCCAGAGAGTCAAACCAGATGTAATGGACCTGTGTTTTAGAGGCAGATTTCATCTCAACATAAGGAAAATCCTTCTAACAAAGTTATCCCCAGTAACACTGGGTTACCTTGGGAGGTACACAGTTCTCTCCAAATAATGATTTTTCGAAATATGATTAAATACTTGTCAGTGATGTCTTTGACTGGATTTCTCCTCACTTGCATGTTGAACTAAGGTCCTCTGTGTCTCTCCTATAATGTGTAGAACATAAGAACTCTGGGAATGTTCATTGTACTTCCTAGAGTTGTCAACCCCAAACAATGTCTGCTTCCTCCCTACAACCTCAGAGTTCTAGGAGTATTCCTGAGTAGGTGAGGAGGATTTCCCTTTAATGCCATCAACTAGACCCTCTTTCTGTAATGTTAACCTTAATATCAGTTGTCAGTGATTCTACCCACAATATCCTTCAACAAATTAGTATCAATTAATTTTTACAAAGGGATGTTTGCTTCAAAGAAATAGTAAGAATTGTAGTTAAGAAGGATTTTCCTAAACAACTGAGAATACACTTTCTTCTCTGGCTTCTATAAGCACTCCAGTTTCTGGGTACAGTGAGTTCTAATTCATTGGGGCTTTTTTGGTAACATTCATTCCTAAAAGTTCTTTTCTAACTTTCCTGAACCGTGCTGTTTCATACATGTCTTTTATAATTACTCTCCTCAAAGTTTGTCTTCTGGGAGAGCTTGTATCTTAAGGACCCATGATATTGTCCTATTCTAAGCCTTCTAAACTCACTAGGATCATCTACACACACACACACACACACACACACACACACACACACACACACACACACACACACACACAAATATATATATATATATATATATATATATATATATATATATATATATATATATATATATATATGCTGGCCAGATTACATGACTTTCTTTGAAAATGGAACACTGTAGTCAAATGCCATTAGCTATATAAATATATGTATATGTTGCCTAAAAAGGCAGCATAGTATCTGGATGGGGAAGGCAAAAAACTTCTCTTCTTCCAGTGACTTCCAGTATAGTCTAACTGAGCTGAACACAGGTAGGAACAAAAATATAAAAAGTCAATTTTCTGGTTACTGCCTTTAAATTCATCCCAGTTTCAGCATTTCCATCATTTATTGGTACATCTCTTCATCATCTGGCCAACACATTGAAACTATGCCCAGAATGTCTTTGTGGGCTTCAAATCAGGGAACAGGACCTTCTATGTTCTATCACTATGCTTTTCCAGAAGTCAGCTGTTTAGCTTCTGTCACTTAGTGATTCCATATTCCATTGGATGAGTGAGCCACAGTCAAACACACCATAGTGTCACACCAATATCGTGATTTCATTCATTTTCGAAAATGAAGAAAGAACAACAGCACCATTTTTTCACAAGGAAAAATAGGGAGTTTTATGTTTTGCTGGATGTGCACAAATATGCGAAGGAACAAACAGATCCAAGAAAAAAACAGCTTTTTTATCTTTGAAAGGGTTTATTTTGAGAACTTAATATTTGCACATGTACTCTGAACTTTTTAGGAAAAAACCTACATTTTTTGTGTTTTATCATCTTGTTAACATTCTACCATAAGGAAAACAGTTAAAAATATCATTCTAGCCTGCCTGCATTTAAATGATTTAAAATAGTACTGTTACATTGAGGTACTGAACCGCAAACACTGGTACAGTCAGAAAAACTAAAAACTCATTCAAGAAAAATAAAAAAATAAAAGTAAGTTATCTTTCTTAGTTCATGTATAGTAACAGAAAAAAATTGGAAAAGTGGCTTTAAAAAGAAAGTAAATAACTTTCTCATTTATATAAATCTCTAATTTGAAATGGAAAAGCACTTGAAACAATATTAAAGAAAATTAACCTTACCAAAATGCACTGTAGCAAAGGGAAATTTCAACGTTTGCAATGTGATTCTAATGACATTTGGCTACAATATTCCATTTTGAGAGAAAGAAATACAATCTGGCTGACAACTTTAGCATCCAGTGCTATAAAGAACTCAGTCTAGGTATCAGATGTGGTCAAGATGGTAGACTATATGATAAGAATCAGCTGAATTCTCCCAATATTTCCCTTCCAACAAATTTAGAATAACACCTCAAATCAAATTTTGGAGTGGCAGAGCCAATAAAAGGGCTGATTGAGAAGTTTCTTCTAGCCTAAGACAAATTAGGAAGCCCATAGGAGAGGTCTGTGAAACCATGGAAAACTTAGGCATGGTATAGCAGGAGAACCAGCAGTGTGCCAGGGAGGCTGCTGAAAAAGCAGCAGTAGTAACAAGCAACTTCAAGAGCTCCCAGCCCAGAGATGATAAAGGGGTCAGACAATTGGCCAGAAAGGTCACAAGGGGGCTGTTTGCTAGCATTGCATGCACCTGGTGCCAATTGGCAAGTATATTGCCCATAAGCAGTTCCCAGTTACAGTTTCAAGGTGAAGAGGATTGCTCATGCTTGGTCACAAGGGAGCAGAGGCCCTGGTCATAGTTCCAACGAAAAGAAAACGTTAGCACTTGGGGTTGCAAGGGAGCAAGAACTACATGCACGGATGCAAAGTGATATGAGTAGAACCTGTATATCATGGTGCACAGTATCAGCAGTGCCGTAATGATTATCAACCGTGAAAGACTTGGCTGCTCTGATCAATATAGTGAATCAAGAGAATTCCAAAGGACTTTTGATTAAAAATTGTTTTCCAACTCCAGAGAGAGAACTGATTAACTCTAAGTACAAATTGTAGCATAATTTCCTCACTTCATTTTCATCATTTTTGTGATCTGGCTAATATAGAAATATGTTTTCTCTGTTTTCCCGTGTAGAATAGATGTATTGTTTGCTTCCTTGGTGGGTGGGGGAGGAGTGAGGTGGTGTCACTGAATCTGGAACTCAAACTTCAAAAAAAAAATAAAAGAATGTCAAAAATAGATAATAATAATAACAATAGTAAAACATAACCTAGTCTTTTGGAAACAGAACAAAGACACTTAAAACTGGATTTACTATTTTCCACAACAGCATTCTGGTTCAGAGACAGCATCTGGCAAAACAACTAGTTCCCTCAATAAAGAAGCACCCAGCTGAGGAAGCATTCTCTCCTGCCCTGAGCATTTAGCTAAATGCATGTTGAAAGTCATGCCTATTTTAAACATAAAATTAAACTGGCAGAGAATAGCCTCAAACAAGGAGCTTAATAGGTGTTAAGCAAGATTTTTTTTTCAAACAACTTTTAGATAAACTATCTAAGCAACTGCTCCCAAAATACCAAGAATTATCTCAGAGAATTTGGATATCAAAGTATTGCCAAAGAATTCAACCTACTTCTACAATTGAAGACAAATGCACAGGCTTTACAAAGTTTATTCTAGCAACCATGCCACGTTCTTCATGAGAGGGAATTTTTGAGAACTCAATGCTGGGTTCATTAGCAGCCTTTACCAAAAGTAGGAATATTTATGCTGATATACTACAGATTTTAGAAGGAGGTAAAAAAAAAACAAACAAGACAGAACATAGCATCCACCATTTTTCAAAAGTCCCAACATATATAAAATAAATCCTTCAAACTTTATAAACTTTAAAAAAGAGGAAGAAAGACAAATCTTTTCAGGGAAAATGTGAATCTCTTTGTTTAAATCTGTTGGAAACCTACTGCCAAGTTTTAACATCAAAGTAGTAAAAGTTCTTGATAGATAGAATTCTAACCCATACTGTAGCTGTAGAAGAGTTGACTGAGGGTAGTATTCAGTGGCTGATTCACTTGGCTAGTGTAATATTTACCCAGATCGATCATACAACCAAGTTTGGCCACTATACACCTCAGATAGGAAGCACAGATTCAAACAATCTTTGCAAGCATTATGCTGACACACAGTGGTAATTGGCTGAAATAATATCTCTTGAGAGCAAATACACAGAAATGTTTCTTCTATTTTACTTAGAAATTTTAGTCTTTCCTTTAGTGAACTTAATACTTTGTTCCATAGTTTTTCATTGGATTCATCATGCTTCGTGAGCGTCTGGCTGGTAGGTGAATGTATATGGTTCTACTTTAGTCTTCTTGGACCCTGTACCAACAAAGATAAGAATGGTCTTCCAACACTCTACTGACTTACTTTTTCTCTTCCCCTTTCCTTTGCTTAGAGATGTCAATTGATCATCATCATCATAGATCTTACTATTTTCTTTTTCCTTCTCATTATTAGTAATTACTTTCAAATATCCTTCAGGATATTGCATTGGTAAGCCAATCCTGTGGTTCCCTTCCCTTGTCCATGGGCCAGATTCATCATGATTCCTTCATCACCCAGTGAAGCTAGATTTCAGGCAAATATTTCACTATCTTGTATATTCCATCACATTGATTCCCTTTAGCTGGAGTATAATTGCTGCATTTCCCTCCCTCAATGATCTCACAAGCCTGAGAGGTTTCCTTGTCTTTGGCTCCATCCTGATCTTTGATAGGAGCACTGTATTTCAAAGCCAGAACTCTTTTCATGTGTATAAATTTCTGATTACAGAACTACTCAGAAGTCCTTTTTGTCTCCAGAAAGATCTTTGCCCCCACTACCCATATAAGTGAGAGTTACCATGATAGCTGTCATCTCCATAGTCCCCTTCCAGGACCAGAGAGAAGGTGATAACATTGCTTCTGAAGTATATACCTGCTACATTGGGCCTGTGCACACCAGACTTAGTCACCTACACTATGACCTTCCACATGGTTCAGATATATGTCCATAATGATTAGAAGGCACAAATAGTGTACTCCTTTGCGCCACACATACAAGCCATACTTTTTGCCCAATCTCTTTGAGGTGATTATGTAGCTTAGGTTATCTGACTCCAGACAGTCCATTTAACAACTTTTTCATCATCATCTTCCTCCTCCTCATCCTCTCAACTGCTGCTTTAGTTTCCACTTCAGTTTCTTTCACTTTTTTTCTCTTTTGACTCTTCCATTTTGATAATCTCCATCAGCCTCATTTACATGCCATGTTTGTCCACTCAGGTGTTCTTTTGATGTTTCTTAATAGTGTGTAGCTGATCCTGAATGTGATCCAAGGATTCTATTGAATCTTATATAACAGACACAAATTCTTGCAAGTTCAGCAAGAATGGTAAGATACTGAAATGCTGGACAAATGATGGAATCTGCCCTTTGATAATTAGTCCACCTAAATTTGCAGTGAAGAACTACTTTTGTCCACAGAAAATCAAGTACTCCATGTCCTAGGTGTAGGGACAGATAGAAATCTGCTTTCGTGGAAGTAGAAAACAGCTTGATAAAATTATGGATCAGTGAAGAATCAGTGACTTAAGGTAATCTTTCCTAAAAATAAAAGTTCCAATCATTTTGCAAATTGTCAACACTAGGGATACATGTGTGCATGTTTTAACTCTCTTTGAACTATTCCAAAGATAGAGTCCAACCAGGAAAAACATAGAAACAAATTAGCTTTTTATTAATTAATTATTTTTCAGTTTTCAACTTCATTTCCACAAGATTTTGAGTTCCAAATGTTCTTCCCATCTCTTTCCTTCTCCCACCCCAAGACAGCATAAATTCTGATCACCCCTTCAATTGACCTTTAAAAAGTATCTCAAAGAAGGGGTGAAATTTAAAATATGTTTGATAGAAATTTGTGGGAATTTTTCAAATACTATTTCATTAATAACCCTGTGAAAGAATCAAATACTTTACATTTATAATTACTGAAGGTTAAAATAAAGGAAAATAATTAATAGTACTTTTGAAACAACTTGCACAGTTGGAATATTAATCCATTTTTCCCTAAGTTTAAATAAGATTTTAAGTAAGCCTTAAATGCCGAAATGAAAACTAAATCTTCATTTATCTCTTTCGCAACATGTTTTAAACAAAATCAAATGTATTCTAAATCTGTGACTGGTGGGAGAAAAGAGCTAGAAGTACTCTAAAGTACACACATTTATTAGACTATCTATAGTCACTGATTTCACTGGAGTTATCATTAAATGAGATTTCTCCCTGAGAACTTTACATTTGACATATCACTGTAGGAAATGATTTATATCTAAATTGAGATTCTTATGACAAATGGAGTCAGGAAAAATAAAGCATCATGGTGTCATGGTGTCCCCTGCAAGGGACCTTTGTGGATGCTTGATCAAAATACTCTCATTTTATTAATGAGAAAATTGGAAGTTAAATAACTTGCTCACAATCAGAAAAGTAGTAGAGTGCAGAATCTAGATTCAGTTGGATATGCGGTTATGTCCAATGCAATGCAAAGAACCATATTCAACCTCAGTATTTCCCACTACCACACAAACCTTAAAACTATATTCTTTCAGGGATTCCAAATGATTAAAGGTGAGAGAACTCAAGCATCTCTCAATAATTAAAAATGTTAGTAGCCTAAAGTGGAATGCTCTGAAGAATGAAAAATGAATGTAGGTTGTCAAGGATAATTTGTAGGAAACAAGTGGTATGAAAGAATCAAGGAAAAGGCAATAGACTGTGCATTAAGGGTAAGGTATAATAAATGCACTTCTAGTGTGACTAGACATAAGGTTTCACTCATAAAGGTGATGCTCCTCTCTTCCTCCCACCCTGGTGATGAATTCATTTGGTCAATGCAGGTCAACACCATTCCTGCAACTTTTGAAATGACTTATGGAGTGTGAGATAGTAGTGGACACATGTATGGCATTATATCTCTTCTCTCTTGCTTCAAGGCTAGTTCTCTTTCCAGTATACATCAGCTGTATACAATATAAAATCCCTGAGAAATATAATAAAGAAAAACAAGGCCTTTGGCACAATGGATAGATCCTCAAAGAAGTCCTTGTGGAAAGACATGGGGAAGAATTGCATAGGTTAAGACTCATAGAGGAGTTGACTTTTGTGCTCTCACAGATTGGATTCAAGATGCATAACTTTATTAAAAATGGGCAATTTTTATAACTAGTTTCCCTTGTGATAATATGTAAATGCACTTGATGCTAATCAAATCGGACTCTCTCCCTTAATACTTGTTGCATCACATTTTAAAGCATAATTTTATTTTATACACTGACAGAATTATCATTCTGGGAAATGACTCTCATAATATATACTAAGTCCATGTAAAATGAATTATTATTGCAAATAAATATACACAGTAGAATGGCTTTGAAATCCACTAGTATGCACTCTGTATTCTTGTCCTGCTTAACATTTGCAATAAAATAGGAATGATGGTGCTCTAAAGAACTGTGTAGAATTAGAAAAAGAAATGATTGTACATTATGTTGCAATTGGATGTGAAATTCAGCTGTCTGCTGACAGTAATCTTAATGAGGCTTCCATTGGAGATATTAAAAATATATATTGCCATCTATTAAGAATCAACTATTCAAAAAGTATTTTTCTCATGCTCTCCTTTGTAAGTTACTTTTAAAAGATTCTCTTACTTTAAGAGACTATTGAAATTCCATCTGGTAGGAAATGCGAATGCTAAATAAACTGTCAACAACTCAAACAGAGGAAGTATCTTAGAGAGTTGTGGGAAAGAAGAAATATTTGGAAACTTTTGCTCTTGAGGTATTGGACCATGGAAAGATCTTTAGAATTAGAATCAAGAGACCTGAATCTTGAGGCCCAGCTTTGCTTCTTGCTACCTGCTAAAATTTAGGCAAATTCCTTTCCTTTTCCTAAATCAAATCCTGGTATATATCAATTGTTGAATAAATGTTCGTTGATTTATGGATGATCTGGTTTCTTATCCTGAACGATATTGTAATCTCTAAGTGATAAAAGTGATATTTAATGTCCCTTCCAATTTTAGTCTGGGAAATGGAAATGTCTCTATTTGTTGGAATTCCTGCTTTTCTATAAAATTTGGTCAACATACTGCTTTCTAAAGGAAACCTTTCTTGACATATCCACTTGCTGAGGTTCCCTCCCAAAACAAATTCAACACGTATTTTAAAAAAAAACATTTTAAATGACTTCCCTGATAGTCGTGTTGTGTAAGACTAACTGAATTACCCTCCATCCTAACCTGCCCCTCATTGTTTCTCTTCTGTGTTTTGATCCTGTCCCTCCCCAAGTGTTGACTTCAAATTGCTCCCTCCTCCCTTTGCCATCCCTTCACAGATGTGACCTATATTGAATTGCCTGCCTTCCCAAAGGGAATGGGTGGGGAGGGAGGGATGGGGAGAATTTGGAACTCAAAGTTTTAGGAAAAACTGTTTAGTATTATTGTTGCTACTAGGAAAGAAGGCATACAGTTAATGAGGAATAGAAAGTCATCTGGCCCTACAGGAGAAAAGAGAAGATGGAGATAAGAGAAGGGAGGGATGACAGAAGAGAGGGCAGATTGGAGATAAGGAAAATTAGATTGCTTGGGGTATTGGGGTGGGGGGAGGGGAGAAAAGGGGAGAAAATTTGGAACCCAAAATTTTGTGAAGATGAATGTAAAAAGTTAAATAAATAAAAAAAAATTTACATCTACATATTTCTATACATACATACATACATACATATATATATATATATATATATATATATATATATATATATTGTCTTGTCCAATAGGATTGTTTTTTTTCAGGCAAGGCAAGGGCCATTTTATTTTTCACTTATTATCTCTAGTGCTTAGAATCTGGTAAAAACATTTCCATAAATTAAAAAGTAAATTAATAATGTTCATTGATTGATTTGTATGTAAGCAGTCAGTGAGAGAGACAGAGAGAAACAGTTGGAGAGAGAGACAGAGATGGATATGGAGGTGACAAGACAGATACACATAGAGACAGAGAAACACATACACACATACATGCCTTTGAAACTAATGAAGATTTCAATGACTGGTTACACATGTGACAAGTATCTGTTTTGAATAATGGGAAAACCAAATTATTTGAATCAACATATCCATGCTTTGTAGATGCCCCATGTAACTCTATTCAGTTTCACTTGCTGACCTCATTAGCTCCAGTGGACTTAATTATCATATCTATACTGATGAATATAAAATCTATCTAACCTTTTCTAACCTTTCTGACGACAATTTGTCCAATCTCTCAATGCTTTTCAGGCATCTCACACTAGATATTCCATAAACATCTTAAAATTAGCATGTCTCATATTTCTCTCAAACCCTAAATCCCCTTCTAAACTTCACTATTACTTTCAAGACAACTGCAATCCTCATGATTCCCATGGCTCATAACATAGGTGACATGCTGAACTGCTTATTGTCTTTCATTTTCTACATACAATCTGTTCCTAAGGCCTATAGATTTTATCTTACATCTCCCCCAATATGCCTCCTCTCCACTGATATTCCCACTATTCTGATACAGACTCTCATCTCACTTTTATATCTTTCAATACCCTATTGCTGAGTCTGTCTGCTTTGAGACTCTCCTTATTTCAGTTCATCCTATATTCCACCAGCAAAATGATTTTCCTAAAGTACAAGTCTGAATCAGTAAATAAATTCCTGTGACTTCTTCAGAGTCCTTTATAATCTAAACCCCCAGCCACTTTTCTAGTCTTCCTAAACCTTATTCATCACCACATATTCTTTGATGCAGTTGTACTGGTCTCCTTCCTGGTCTGTGGACATGTTATTTCCTTTCTGAGCTCCAGAAATTTTCTCTGGCTGTTTCCCAAAGCTGGAATCCTAGGGCTCCTCATCTAAACCTCCTTATTTTCTTCAAATCCCAACCAAAATTCCATTTTTTTTCAAACTTACTTATTTTTAGTTTTCAAGATTTGCTTCCGTATGATTTTGTGTTCTGCATTTTCTACCAATCTCTCTTCTCCCCTTACCTTAAGATGGTGCGTGATTTGATATAGGCTCTACCTATATATTTGTACTGAATCTATTTTCATATTAGTCAGATTGTAAAGAGGAATTAGAATCAATGGGAGAAATAATGAGAAAGAAGAAACAAACAAAAAATCATGCAAATATTGTACTTCAATCTGCATTCAGACTCCATGGTTCTTTTTCTGGATGTGGACAGCATTTTCCATAATGGGTACTTTGGAGTTGTCTTGGAGCCTTGCACTGATAGAAAGAGATGTCTATCAAAGTTAGTGATTACATTGTGCTATGTACAGTGTTCTCCTGGTTCTGCTTACTTCACTCAGCATCAGTTCATATCGTTCTGTCTAGATTTTTCTAAAGTCGGATTGCTCATCATTTCCCTTAGCACAAGAGTATTCCATTATATTTATAGGCCACAACGCATTCATTCATTCCCAATTGATGGGCATCCCCCTAATTTCTAATTCTTTGCCACCATAGAAAGAGCTGCTGTAAATATTTTTTGTACATGTGGGTCCTTTTCCCATTTGTATGATCTCTTTGGAATACAGACCTAGGAGTGGTATTGCTGGGTCAAAGGGTAAGCACAGAAAATCCCATTTTCTAGAGGAACATTTATGCATATGTTTATTTGTTATCTATCCTGTACAGAGTTTTCTCACATTTGTTTCTGTTTTCTCCTCCATTATACTGTGAGCTCCTCAAGGACAAGGGCTCTTTTTGCCTGGTTTGATATGTCTAGTGCTCATCACAATGCCTTACTCATAGTAGGTGCATAACAAATCCTTAATAATTGACTGCCTAGAATGGTTATGTTTGATTACAGTATTGGCTATTCCAATTTATCAGAAAATTTCCCCCTCTTTCTTTCAATTTATTTTCAGAAAATGCCTATCAAGAAGATAAAATAATTAAAACCAATAAAAATTCAAAAGTGAGCAGGATCAAATCTCATCTATCAGATAACAATTTCATCATTTTATAAATGTCTTGAAGAGAGGGAATCAGACAATCTATCCTTCCTATTTACACTTTTAGTTGAATTTATTTATAGGAATACTTGTCTTTGATGTGCTATGTGACCTTTTCTCCATCCCAAGTTGTCTCAATCTTTAAAAATCTAGTTAAATAGCAATATAGCATGCATATTTTTAGTATCATAGAAACTCATGGGAGAAATTTACACTCAAAGTTGATAAAGAATCTTAGAAACTATCTTATCTATTTTCTCTGTGTTGCAGATGTAGTAATGAGAGGAAGCATAGGTTGATTAATTGATTTATCCATAGATTTGTGGTTATTTCAGAGTAGAACAAGTATACTAACTGAGATAACTGTATTTGCTAGTCCAGGGTTTTCCCCATAGACATTTATTGTGTGCTTCAAATGTGGTAAAATTGAAAGAAAGTTGGAATTGGATTAGCACTCAATTTCGAGTCATAACTCAGCAGCTTACAAGGTAGAGTAGCAGAAAATCAAAACAAAACAATCAAATAAAAATTACGGACTTGAAATCAGGGGGTATCTAAGTTTAAATCCCATCATTGACATTAGATATTTGACTACCTGGGTGCTTTGAGAAAGTATTAGTTATTTTGTTTCTTCTGGTACCTTCTGCCTTTGTTTATAGTTGAGTACCCATAATTACATACTACAGTAATTTTGAGGGCAGCATTAGCCCATATTAGTTGGGTATTTTTTTTACTTTAATTTTTATTTCATAATCACAAACTTAACTCTGTTGTCTAGCCAGACTTGTGGAAGGAAAAAGGAAATGAAATCCAAAGAGAATTGCAGCAAGTGAGAGCACAAGGATTACAGGTATAATAGCGGATGAGATTTGGGGGAGCTCTCTCTAGCTACAGAGGAATGGTTTGATGGTTAAGACAAGAAACAAAACAAACAAAAAAATAAACTTATGAGAGTTGTCCACAGTCAGCGATAGTGATCTTCTTGCTGATCTTGCCATCCCGAGAACTGAAACACTCCATGGCTTCCACAATATTCATGCCTTCTTTCACTTGGCCAAAGACCACATGCTTGCAATCCAACCAATCCGTCTTAGCAGGGGGACTTCAGTGGATTTAAAAACTATGTATCTTAAACTATATGCCTCTAAACTCTTGCTTTCTACCTAAATTTCACCCTACCACCCAGCATTTTTTTAAACAGTTGGACTCATTTAATTAGAGCAATATTCTTCCTTAGGTTTAATTTTTCTGCATATTTTAATAGCTTCTCCTTAATTTAAAAGCAATGTTTCTTTTTCATTTAAAAGATGATTGAAACTGTGTAAATATAGTTTAATGCAGGGTAACTGCCACACACAAAGTCTTACTGATTGTAAGAAAAGCTGTCTGGGTCAACATCAGTTTTATTGGAATGACCAACAGCTGGTAGTTCTATTGAAAACCCAGCAGGTCTAGGTAAGTTAAGATCATCAGAGGCAAGGAATTTTTTACCTCATAATTTCTAGTCCACCTCCTTCATTATTATTAATGAATAAAATGAGGTCACAGGAGATAGGAATCCACCCAGTTGACAGAGGTAAGCTACAAATCTAATTGAGCATTGGACTTATTTCTTCCTCCTTGCCATTCATAGAAGATCAGAGTAACTGCTTAAGCCTTAAGGGATTTAGTTGGTGGTAATATTGGCATTCAATGTGTATTGTGTTATTAATTCAATAACTTTAATTTACTTTTCTGGATGAGTACTTATTTATGATATAAATATAATTATTTTCCAGGTGGTCAGCTTAGTGAAGATGATAAATTGAAATGTCAATACATTTTTCAGTTTTTTAGGGATTGTGCTGTAAATATTTAATGAGAAGACAACTTGATTTCAGTATTCATGCCCCATTGGATAATTCTACTTGTACAAGCCCTTCATTTTCCATTTACTGAGAATTCCAGTGGCTTAAGGGCATGGCAATGAAGCTGGTTAGTGATTTGTCTGAATCAATAATAATGAAAAAAAATAATTAAATTAACATGTGTTTGTTGTTGCTTATGTGACATTCATTTTTAATGTTGAAAGGTTTTTATAGATTTTTTACTATGAGAATTTGAGCAAATCATGTTACCCTAAGAAAATTGTTTCCTTATCTGTAAAATGGGATTGAGGGCGCTTCTGAAGGTTTCATGCTACAGTTTTAGTCTTCCATTACTGACAATACTATTAATATTTAGGTGGGATTTTAAATTTTTGAAACATTTTATATGTAGGAGCGCAATAGATTCTCTATTAAAAACAAGAAAATAGACTGTGAGGCAGCTACTATTATTATCCCTATTTTATTTTTCAGAGGAGGAACCAGGCTGAGCAAAGTTAAGGCTGGTTAACGGGCACATAGGTGGCCTCTGAGAAGGGTTCAAACCCAGGCTGTCCTGAATCCAAGGCCCATACCCTTCACTACATTAGGTACATCTCTCTCTTCTCTACTGTCTTCATCATTGATGTTAGTGTCATAGCTATTTTTTCTGTGTTTTTCTTTCAAAATAGTCTTCTTCACCAGGTTGATGCTATACCAAATACATTATTTTCAAGCATCTGTTTTATTTCTGTTCCTTAATACTAGAAAAATGGATAATTGATTTGAATATGTGAAATGTTTAAAAAGACTGAAGAGGAAACTTATCTTTTGAGTTTAGTAGAAAACAGATCAGACAAAAGGCACTAGAGACCTGAGGATTAAAAAGAGAAACATTTTTGTTTGTTTAAGTTTTGAGAACTGGTGATAACTTCCAATGTGATGTACTGGTTTGAAAAACAAATAACCAATCGGGTATATTTCCTATCCAATTGTCATGACAACCCACTTTCCCCAAGCATGGATTTGGATGGGAAAATGATAACTTTAGGATTAAAAGTTGATTTATTATTTACATTATTAATTTGCATGCTATTCTAATAAGGAGGAACATCAAATCTCTAGAATTAGAAGACACCTCAGAAGTCATTCCCATCTTCAGCTAGGCAAAAAAATGACTTCTCTATCTTTTCTGACAAGTATTTATCCTGCCTCCCCTTGTCGTTTGTAGTGAAAGAGAATCCATTGTCTATTGGGGCAGTCCATTCCATTTTGGGTAACTGATCATGAGGAGATTCATCTTCACAGTGACCTTAAATCACCCTCTCTGGTCTTTCCATCATTTGGTTATCATTTCTTCCTTCTTAAGATGAGCAAAATAAGAATATCTTCAATCACTCATTAACCTTTTCAATATTTGATCATGAAAAGGATGCCATTGTTATATTTTCTCTTTGTTGTATATGTTATTGACAAGTGTATTGACAACATACAAGTATGTTGTGGGTGTTTGTAATACAATAACAAAAATCATAAAATCCTTGCTCACAAGAAACACATAGTTATATTTGACAAGTACATGTAAAGATAGTAAATAAATTAATAGCAAAATAATATATACATAGTACATAAAATAATAATCAATTAATGAGCATTTGTAAAGAGCCCATTATGCATAGACCTTGCAACATTATCTAGGAATGAAATTTTTATTTTTTTTTAATTTATTTATTTATTTAAATTCTTACATTCATTTTCACAAATTTTTGGGTTCCAAATTTTCTCCCCTTTCCTCCCCTCCCCCCACCCTAATACCCCAAGCAATCTAATTTTCCCTATCTCCAATCTGCCCTCTCTTCTGTCATCCCTCCCTTCTCTTGTCTCCATCTTCTCTTTTCTCCTGTAGGGCCACATGACTTTCTATTCCTCATTAACTGTATGTCTTCATTCCTAGTAGCAACAGCAATACTAGACAGTTGTTCCTAAAACTTTGAGTTCCAAATTCTCCCCATCCCTCCCTCCCCACCCATTCCCTTTGGGAAGGCAGGCAATTCAATATAGGCCATATCTGTATAGTTTTGCAAATGACCTCCCTGATAGTCGTGTTGTGTAAGACTAACTGAATTACCATCCCTCCTAACCTGCCCCTCATTGTTTCTCTTCTGTCTTTTGATCCTGTCCCTCCCCAAGTGTTGACTTCCAATTGCTCCCTCCTCCCTTTGCCCTCCCTTCCATCATCCCCCCACCCACAATATCTCCTTCTCGCCCACTTTCTTATACTATAAGATAGGTTTTCATACCAAAATGAGTGTGCATTTCACTCCTTCGTTTAGTCAAATGTGATGAGGGTAAACTTCTTGTTTTTTTTTTCCTCAGCTCTCCTCTTTTTCCCTCCACTAAAAACATCTCCTACTTGTCTCTTAAATGACATATAGTTACCCCCTTCCATTTCCCCCTCTTTCCTCCCACTACATTTCTCTCTCACCATTTACCTTAATTTCTTTTAAGGTATGATCCCATCCTATTCATTTCAATCTGTGCTCTCTGTCTCTATATGTGTGTGCATGTGCGTATGTGTGCGCATACGTGTACATATGTATGTGTGGTCCCACCAACTATCCAGATACTGAAAACTTTTTAGAGTTAGAAATATTGTCTTTCCCTGTATGAATGTGAACAGTTCACTTCTGGTAAGTCCCTTAAGACTTATCTTTGCTGTTTACTTTTTCATGCTTCTCATTCTTGTGTTAGAAAGTCAAATTTTCTTTTCAGCTCTGGTCTTTTCATTAAGAATGATTGAAAGTCCTCTGTTTCATTGAAAGACCATATTGTCCCTTGAAGTATTATACTCAGTTTAGCTGGGTAGGTGATTCTTGGTTTGAGTCCTAGTTCCTTTGCCTTCTGGAATATCCTATTCCACGCCCTTCGATCCCTTAATGTAGAAGCTGCTAGATCTTGTGATATCCTGATTGTATTTCCACAGTATTGGAATTGTTTCTTTCTAGCTGCTTGCAAGATTTTTTCCTTGAGCTGGGAGTTCTGGAATTTGGCCACAATGTTCCTAGGAGTTTCTCTTTTTGGATCTCTTTCAGGTGGTGATCGATGCATTCTTTCAATACTTATTTTGTCCTCTGGTTCTAGAATGTCAGGGCAGTTTTCCTTGATAATTTCATGGAAGATGATGTCTAGGCTCTTTTTCTGATCATGAGTTTCAGGTAGTCCCATAATTTTTAAATTTTCTCTCCTGGATCTATTTTCCAGGTCAGTTGTTTTTCCCATGAGATATTTCACATTCTCTTCCATTTTTTCATTCTTTTGGTTTTGTTTGGTGATTTCTTGGTTTCTCATAAAGTCATTAGACTCCATCTGTTTCATTCTAATTTTGAGAGAACTATTAAATTCAGTGAGCTTCTGAGCCTCTTTTTCCATTTGGCTCATCCTGCTTTTGAAAGCATTCTTCTCCTCATTGGCTTTTTGAACCTCTTTTGCCAATTGAGTGAGCCTATTTTTCAAGGTGTTAATTTCCTCAGCATTTTTTTGGGTCTCCTTTACCAAGGTATTGACCCGTTTTTCATACTTTTCTTGGATCTCTCTCATTTCTCTTCCCAGTTTTTCCTCCACATGTCTAACTTGCTTTTCAAAATCCTTTTTGAGCTCTTCCAAGGCCTGAGCCCACCCGCCACCCCCCTGGGGTTTCTGGGGTACTGAGGCCCCGCCCCCCATATCTTTCCCTGATGGCAAGAATACGTCCTCGTCCTTGCCATCAGATCCGAAGGTTGGGATCATTTGCATTTGTTGGAAAAATCTCTCTATAGTCTTATTTTTCTTCCCTTTTCTAGGCATTTTCTCAGCCAGTTACTTGACTTCTGAAATTCCTTTCCACCCCTGCCTGGATCCGCCCAGCTAGTGTTTGGCCTCTGAGATTCAAATTGGCGCTGCGGTGGGGGCAGAGCCACCTTCCAGGCTGAGTTCCTTCGGGGGCTTTATGCAGAGACTTTCAGGAATGGAGCGGGTGGGGGCGGGGTGGGGGCCCCGCCTCCTAGGCTCAGTTCCATCAGTGGCTTAATACGGAGGCCTTCAGTAATAGAGCGGGGTGGGGGCAGGGCCGTCTCCCAGGCTCAGCTCCCTCAGGTTGCAAAGACTTTCAGTCATGAAGATCCTGCCTGCTGCTGCTGCTCCCTCACTCTCCGCCCACTCCTCTGCCTCCGCCGCTTCCTGCCCCCATCTCTGCCGCCGCCGCTTCCTCCTGAGGGGGCCCGAGTCACGGAGAGGCTCCGCTCCCCTCCCCTAGCCCAGCTTTCTCTCTCACTGACCTGTAGCTTCTGTGGGTGGAGGGACTTTCCCAGCTGCCAGAGCTTCCGTCCCTGAAGCCTGCTCGGGTCAGCTTCTCTGGGGCCACGGCCAGGGCAGCGTTGGCGTGGGGTCCACTTTCCGGGGTGCAATGGATCCCGGGGACGGCTCTCCAGGGCTCACTGGAACGGAAATCTCTTCCCCTATATTTATGCACCCCCTGCAGTGATTCAGAATTTATGGGGATCTCTTTTTACCTTAATTCTATGGGTTGTGGGTTTGGAGCTCGTAAACATGCATCCTTCTACTCCGCCATCTTGGCTCTGCCCCCCTAGGAATGAAATTTTTAAAAAAATATGAAAATATCCCTGGTAGCAAGGATTTTCATTCTAATGAGGAAGACACCAAGTAAATTCTTCCAGACTATGGGGTCTATCTTTAGATAGACATACTTGCTTTGAAAGATATAATCAAAAATATAGAAAAAAATACTCCAGCTTGTGGGAGATATAATCCTCCCTATCTTTGTACCATTTTAGTTTCTGGGAAGGAAACAGGATTAGTTTAAAAGTTATTCTAGGTTCCTATAGAACACAATATTGGTTTCAAATTCAATCTTCCTATCAATTTTGAGTCATAGGAACCCTTGCTTCTCAAAACTTCCACACTGGGTTGGCAAGATGCCCCATCCTGCCAATGATCTTGGATCCAAATATGTCATGGTTTATACTCACAGGTCCCATAAAAATTACTTGTGATAATGAGGACAAATAACACAGAATAGAAGCAATTACCCCCCAGGATCATTTCTCAAATCTGGGGTGAAAGAGGGAAAAAAAGGGAAGTTCTCTTCCCTCTGGCTCAGTTCATTGTGTGTATGCTGTGAGTAAATGCATAGCAAGATGGAGGACACAGGAAAGAGTGACTGAAAAGAAAGTGGCAGAAATGGTGGTGGAAAAAATACTGACTGGCTCAGTTACTCTAATTTTAAAGATGCAGGCAAAAAAATAAATCAAAGGAGGTTTCCTTGACCCATGTAGTACGGAAACAGAAAGCTCCTAGTCATACAATTCAGCGTTGCAAAGGTCCCCTAAAGGGCACCTTCGTGTTCGTTAAACTGGATATGTCCAGACAAGTTCAGATTGTACAGATATGTAAGATAGCAAAGGAAAAGAATGGAGTATCATGTGAGAGAGCAGAGAGAACATCAATTTGACTAAATAAGAGAAAGGGGGAACAGTCCACAATACAGGAAAGGTAAGAGAAGATGGTTAAAGGCTTTCAAAGGTAAATAGGGGCGTTTATATTTTGTCATTCAAGCAATAGTGAATCATTGAAGTTTATTGAGTACGAGAGTGATATTTCCATGTTATGGCTTACAAAAAATAGTTTTGGTAGCAGTATGCCGATGGAAATGGAGTTGGGAGAGATTAAAGTCAGGGAATCTAGTCATGAGGCTACTAAAATAATCTAGAAGGGGGTGATTAGAGCCCAATGTACGATGACATTTGTATTCATAAAGAGACAAGGCCCAACGGAAATGATATTGGGAAGTTTGGAGTGGTAAGATCTAGGAACTTATTGGATGTATGGGATGAAGGAAAGTCAGGGCTCAAATAGTCATGTTATGAACTTTGGCGAATTAACAAAAACAAGGGAAATAGAAGAGGGTTTTTGATGTGATTCTTGTTTAGACAAATTATATACCTATACGTCTATATGGGTGTGTATGTGTGTGTATGTGTGTGTGTGTGTGTGATCCATCCAACTCCCCAAACACTGAGAAAAGATTCAAGAGTCACAAATATTGTGTTTTCATGTAGGAATGTAAACTGTTCAACTTTAGTAAGTACCTTATTACTTCTCTTTCTTGTTTACCTTTTCATGCTTCTCCTGATTCTTGTGTTTGAAAGTCAGATTTTCTATTCAGCTCTGGTCATTTCATCAAGAATGCTTGAAAGTGAAGATGGCAGAGTAGAAGGACTCACGTTTACGAGCTCCAACCCACAGCCCATAGAATTAATGTAAAAAGAGATCCGCATAAATTCTGGATCACTGAAAGGTGTGCAGAACCAGAGTGGAAAAGATTTCCGTGCCAGAAAGCCCTGGAGACCCGTCCCCAGGGTCCGTTGTGCCCTGGAAAGTAGACTTCACCCCCAGCGCTGCCCTGGCCGCTGGGGCCACAGAAGCTGACCCGAGCAGGCTTCGGGGACGGAGGCTCTGGCAGCCGGGAAAGTTCCTTGCCCACAGAAGCCACAGGTCAGTGAGAGAGAAGGCTGGGCTGGATGAGAGGGGGAGCGGAGTGCCTCCGTGACTCGGGCCCCCTTGGGAGAAAGCGGCAGCGGCAGAGAAGGGGGCAGGAAGCAGCGGAGGCAGAGGCGTGGGTGGCAGCGGAGGCAGCAGCGGCTGCGGCGGCCCAGGGCTCCCCCAGCAGCAGGCAGGATCTTCATTACGGAAGGTCTCTGCATAAACAACCTGAGGGAGCTGAGCCTGGGAGATGGCCCTGCCTCACCCCGCTCTATAACTGAAGGTCTCTGCATAAAGCCCCTGAGGGAGCTGAGCCTGGGAGGCACCACCCCAGACCCGCTCCATTCCTGAAAGTCTCTGCATAAAGCCCCTGAGGAGGCCGAGCCTGGGAGGTGGCCCTGCCCCCACCCCAGCACCAGAACTAAAGCTTGCTTCGGAAAGCCCATTTGAACCTCAGACCCCAAGCACTAGCTGGGCGGATCTAGGCGGGGGTGGACAGGCATCTCAGAAGTCAAGTAACTGGCTGGGAAAATGCCTAGAAAAGGGAAGAAAAATAAGACTATAGAGAGTTTTTTCCAACAAATGCAAATGATCCCAACATTCGTATCTGATGACAATGATGTATTCTCGCCATCGGGGAAAGATGTGGAGGGCGGGGTCTCGGTATCCCAGACACCCCAGGGGGATGTCTGGTGGGCTCAGGCCTTGGAAGAGCTCAAAAAGGATTTTGAAAAGCAAGTTACACAGGTGGAAGAAAAACTGGGAAGAGAAATGAGAGAGATGCAAGAAAAGTATGAAAAAAGGGTCAATAACTTGGTAAAGGAGACCCCAAAAAATGCTGAAGAAAATAACACCTTGAAAAATAGGCTCACTCAATTGGTAAAAGAGGTTCAAAAAGCCAATGAGGAGAAAAATGCTTTCAAAAGCAGAATTAGCCAAATGGAAAAAGAGGTTCAAAAGCTCACTGAATTTAATAGTTCTCTCAAAATTAGAATGGAACAGATGGAGTCTAATGACTTTACGAGAAACCAAGAAATCACCAAACAAAAAACAAAACCAAAAGAATGAAAAAATGGAAGAGAATGTGAAATATCTCATGGGAAAAACAACTGACCTGGAAAATAGATCAGGGAGAGACAATTTAAAAATTATGGGAATACCTGAAACTCATGATCAGAAAAAGAGCCTAGACATCATCTTCCATGAAATTAATCAAGGAAAACTGCCCTGACATTCTAGAACCAGAGGGCAAAATAAGTATTGAAAGAATGCATCGATCACCACCTGAAAGAGATCCAAAAAGAGAAACTCCAGGAACATTGTGGCCAAATTTCAGAACTCCCAGCTCAAGGAAAAAATCTTGCAAGCAGCTAGAAAGAAACAATTTCAGTACTGTGGAAATATAATCAGGATAACTCAAGATCTAGCAGCTTCTACATTAAGAGATCGAAGGGCGTGGAATAGAATATTCCAGAAGTCAAAGGAACTAGGACTCCAACCAAGAATCACCTACCCAGCTAAACTGAGTATAATACTTCAGGGGAAAATATGTTCTTTCAATGAAACAGAGGACTTTCAATCATTCCTCATGAAAACACCAGAGCTGAAAAGAAAATTTGGCTTCCAAACACAAGAATGAGAAGAAGCATGAAAAAGTAAACAGCAAAGAGAAGTCTTAAGGGACTTACCAGAAGTGAACTTTTTACATTTCTACACGGAAAGACAATATTTCTAACTCTTAAAACTTTTCAGTATCTGGGTAGTTGGTGGGACCACACCCACACATGTACATGCATGCACGCACACACATACACACATGCACACACACACAGAGACAGAGAGCACAGAGTGAATTGAATAGGATGGGACCATAGCTTCAAAAATTAAGGTAAATGGTGAGAGAGAAATGTAGTGGGAGGAAAGAGGGTGAAATGGAATGGGGTAATTATATGTCATTTAAGAGACAAGTAGGAGACCTTTTAGTGGAGGGAAAAAGAGGAGAGCTGAGAAAAAAAAAAACAATTAGTTTACCCTCATCACATTTGACTAAAGGAAGGAATAAAATGCACACTCATTTTGGTATGAAAACCTATCTTACAGTATAGGAAAGTGGGGGGGAAGGAGATAAGCAAGGGGGGCGATGATGGAAGGGAGGGCAAAGGGAGGAGGGAGCAATTTGAAGTCAACACTTGGGGAGGGACAGGATCAAAAGATAGAAGAGAAACAATGAGGGGCAGGGTAGGATGGAGGGTAATTCAGTTAGTGTTACACAACACGACTATCAGGGAAGTCATTTGCAAAATTACACAGATATGGCCTATATTGAATTGCCTGCCTTCCCAAAGGGAATGGGTGGGGAGGGAGGGATGGGGAGAATTTGGAACTCAAAGTTTTAGGAACAACTGTCTAGTATTGCTGTTGCTACTAGGAATGAAGACATACAGTTAATGAGGAATAGAAAGTCATGTGGCCCTACAGGAGAAAATAGAAGATGGAGACAAGAGAAGGGAGGGATGACAGAAGAGAGGGCAGATTGGAGATAGGGAAAATTAGATTGCTTGGGGTATTAGGGTGGGGGGAGGGGATAAAAGGGGAGAAAATTTGGAACCCAAAATTTTGTGAAAATGAATGTAAAAAGTTAAATAAATAAATTAATTAATTAAGAAAAAAAAATGCTTGAAAGTCCTCCATTTCATTGATTGACCATATTTTCCTCTGAAAATAGTTTTTCTGGGTAGGTGATTCTTGGTTTTAATTCTAATCCCTTTGACTTCTGGAATATCATAATCCAAGCCCTTCAATCCCTTAATGTAAAAGCTGTTAGGTCTTGTGTTATCCTGATTGTATTTCCACAAAGCTTGAATTGTTTCTTTCTAGCTCCTTGCAATATTTTCTCCTTGACTTGGGAAATTTGGAATTTAGTTACAATATTTCTAGGAGTTTCTCTTTTCAGATCTCTTTCAGGAGGTGATCAGGGATTCTTTCCATATTTACTTTACCTTCTGGTTCTAGAATATGAGAGCAATTTTCCTCAATATTTTCATGAAAGATGATGGCTAGGCTCTTTTTTGGATCGTGGCATTCAGGTAGTTGCATAATTTTTAAATTGTCTCTCCTGTATCTATTTTCCAGGTCAATTGTTTTTCCAATGAGATATTTCACATTACCTTCTATTTTTTTCATTCTTTTGGTTTTGTTTTGTACTTTCTTGGCTTCTCATAAAGTCATTAGCTTCCATCTGTTCCATTCTAATTTTTAAAGAACTATTTTCTTCAGGGAGCTTTTGAACCTTCTTTTGCATTTGACTAATTCTTTCTTTTAAAGCATTCTTCTCCTCATTGGCTTTTTGGACCTCTTTTTCCATTTGAGTTAGCCTATTTCTAAAGGTGTTATTTTCTTCAGCATTTTGGGGAGGGGTTTTCCTTTAGCAAGATGGTGACTTGCTTTCCATGATTTTCTTGCAGCATTCTCATTTCTCTTCCCAAGTTTTTGTCCACCTCTCTTAGTGATTTTCAAAATTCTTTTTCAGCTCTTCTATGGCCTGAGACCATTGCATATCTATTTTTGAAGTTTTGGTTGCAGAAGTCTTGAAATTTAGTTCTTCTTCTGATGTTATGCATCGTTCTTCCTCACCCTAAAGGATGGAATTAAATAACTGTTCACGAAGAAAGTAGCCTTCTATAGTCTTATTTTTTCCCTTTTGGGGCCTTTCCCCAGGCAATTACTTGACTTTCAAGTTCTTTGTCAAGAGGAGGGTATCTGGGGCCCTGTAAATTCTCAGTTCCTCCAAGGTGGCACAGTCAAGGGAGAGAAGTTTACTACTGTCCAGGACTGTGATCTTGTCTATGAGCAACCATAAGCACCCTATTCTGTCCAGGATCTGTGAGTACAATTTTCTCTCTTCAACTGTCATCAAATCCACCATGCCAGCACTCCTCCTCAACCCTGGAGAGCCACTCAGGACTGAGATCCAGATCAGTTGCTCAATTTCCCAAGGAACTTGAGGTCAAGGGCTCCAAAAACAAATGTTCCTGCTGAAGTTGCTGGTGCTGGTGGGGCCAGACCCCATTAGCTTCTTATTTAGGTGAAAGAGCTTTCTTGCTGACCTTTGAAGCTGTCTTTGGTGTTTGTGAGTTGAGCAATGTGAGAACTGCAACTGCTACTGAGGATTCCACTCCCTGAAGCCTGTTCTGGCTATGTCCCTGCAGTGCTGTGGTCAACATCCAGCTTCACTTCTCTCTTATCTGATGTGATAGACCCTTCCTTTAGGCCTTTCAGACTGTCTTGGGTTGGAAATCTCTTTAACTGATTTGTTTTGTGGATTCTGCTGCTCTGGAATTTGTTTAGAGTCATTTTTTACAGTTATTTTGTGGGCTATGGATGGAGCTTCTATAGGTCCATCCTTCTACTCCACCATCTTGGCTTCACCTCCAATTTACGAATTGTTGTTTTTTTTTAATATAATGAAAAGAATTTTAGATGTCTCCAGGACATTTAGCTTATTATTTGCCATTGGCCATTGAATACATGGGACTGAAGCATATTCTCTCTCTCTCTCTCTCTCTCTCTCTCTCTCTCTCTCTCTCTCTATATATATATATATATATATATATATATATATATATGTGTGTGTGTGTGTGTGTATGTGTATACATATACATATATTCTGATTACATAATTATATGCACACATATATATGCATACACATATATGTGTTTGTATAAATCCATATTTATATCTATCTATTTTGCTGCTTTTTTCAAAGATTTATGTTCTTTTTCAAAATTATTTTTCAAAGGTTGGTAAGAAAAAAATCTATTTCTAATCACTGTAAAGAAAAGAAGGTAATTTAATTTAAGGAAGTAATTTTAGATAAATAAAAGTTAATAAATGAATAAGAGAAGAGGATGCAGAAACAATAAGCACAGATAATACTTTTATAGGAGTTTGATTGTAAATTGGAGAAAAGAGGAAAAAAATACTTTTTCTCAAGTAATTTATATGCAATTTGGGAAAATATGATTATACACACATAGACACATAGACACAGACACAGACACACACACACACACACACACACACATATATATATATATATATATATATATGTATTTACAACTGAGTCTATACAGTAATGTAAACAAATAGATGCAGTGGAATGCATTGCCGTAGTCAAAATCAGAGTGGTCAGATTAGGAGTAATCAATGTGAGTAGTTGAACAGAATTTCAAAGAATCTTGGGCTTCTTAAAGACAGAGGGGAGAAGAAAGAAATTCCAGGAATTAGGCACTCCTGGCAGACATGAATGCTATGTAAGGGGGGTAGGGGGCAAAAAGTCAACTGATTTGCTTTGAGGATTAAGCCACCAAGGAGACTACTGTGTAAGCATCCCAGAATAGAGCTGAAATATTTAATTATTTAAGGGGTTTAAAAATGGCATTGGGAGGTGTTTAAATCATACTAGAAGCTCTTGGATGTCATTGACATTCTTGAAGAGGGCAGTAATGAGGTTAGATGTGTTCCAAATGCATCTCACTCTGACATCCGTGTGGAATATGGGTTTGAGAAAGGTCAGATATTCTAATGGTCCAAAAAAGCCTTGACAACTGATTATCCTCTTTAAGTACTTGTCTGTGATAAAGGGAATTCCCTAGTGAGGAAATCCCTTTTACCAGTAGAGTTTGATAACTTCTCTTCAACTTAGCAGTCTTTTAAAAAGTTGTTTTTAACACTGATTGTTTAAAGGATTTGCCTAAATTCATAGAAACAGTATGTGTGGGAACTGAACCAGTGTGCTCTGACTGATTTTTAAATTGTCAGTGTAAGCATTTACAACCCAAAAATCAGTCCATTGTACAAATGATGGCCTGAGTTGTTGTTTGGCTGATTATTTAGACTTAGAAAATGATGGGGAAATTTTAACAATGAAACTTAATCTTAAAAGTGTGTTGTGCAATCATCTTTTTTTTTCTTTTTGATTTTTCAGGGAATTAGTTGTTAAACATTTACTAGAACACCCCTAAAGACAAGGTAAGTTTTGTAAATGTAGAGGCTGGCTCTCTATCCATAACATGAAGCTGCTTTTGTTTAAATGTTCCATATTGACTGTGTGTTTGTGTGTGTGCACACACACATATGTGAGGCCTATAAAAGTATGATTCTTAATCCTGAGTCAATATATAAACAAATCCTCTCCTGGAGAGGGTTCCACTTTATAAAGATTCCATTTAGTCTTCTTATTTTTCTATTTTGCTTTTTTGTCTTTTGTTCAACATGAAGGGCTGCAGAATTTTTTTGTTATTCTGGGAAGCTACAGAAGGCCACTACAGAGATACCTGCCAGCAACATTTTACCATGAACTTGATTCATGTCACTGTGCTCTGCACATTAGGCTGTGTCGGGGGTCGGTCCTGACTGCCTGGGCGGAGAGGGGCTTCCCCAGGAGTGGCCACCAGCCAACCAGGGGAGGACACGACCCGGGATAAGGGATCGTGCCTCCTTAGGATTGGTCTGGAGGGGCTTGCTCCAATGGGATGTAGGCCTCGCCCTCGGGGTGGATCGGGATGGCTACCCGGAACTAGAACCCTACTTAAACCAACGCCCTGGGCTGTTCGGGGGATTCCTCTGCACTCAATAAAGTATATGGCTCCTGAAGTAGTGTCCGACTGAGTCCCTCCGCCGAGTCCCCCGGGGAGGGAAACCGGAGACGTCCGGAGCAGAAGCCCACTGGGAGAGAGTCACCTGAAGGACCCGGACCCGGGTCAAGGCTGGTGCCATGTCACACAGGGCACATTAATCACAGAAAACTAATTGTGCCTGAGTTTATAAGCACAGGAAATAATTCTGCTTCACCTTGCATCCCAAATTAAAAGCAGAACAAAACATTTTTGAGCTTGAGTATCTGAATGATTTTATTTTGGCCTGAATTGTCTACCACAACAACACAGTTCTTCACTTGGCTTTGCATGTATAGATATAGCCCCACACTTCAATCTGCACAGTGTGGGAGAGAATGGTCTTAATTGAATGGATCTATAAAGGACTGGATTCTGGACACTGGAAGAATGTTTGAGCATTGATCCTTTACTTAATGATACTTTACTAGTTCCCTGATGTCTGTTTACTAAGCATTAGACAGAGCACTAAGCAAACTATGAGATCCCCAGGAAATATTTGTAGAGGAGAGTTATATGGTAAAAGTGGGTTGAATAATCTAAATTAAGGGACTAGAGATAGGAAAGAATGAATGGAGGCCATGAGGCAAAGAACCACAATTCATGAAGTGAGAATGATCTCTTTACTTCTTTCCCTTGATTAGTCCTAAAAGAATATCTGATATATCTTAAATCCAAAAGAGAATAGGTGTTTAACATGAACAAACAAATAAAAAGTAAGCAACAAGTTAAAGGATAAGTAGCTACTGAAGGCATCAACTCTGTGTCTCAAAAAGAGGCATATTTGATTCATAATATTTGTCTAATATTAGTACTATAGATTTAGAATTTTAAAGGATTTTGAAGGTCATTTGAAAAGGAAAAAAAAAATCACTCCTTTTACAGATGAGAGATCTCAGACCCAGAAATATTAAGTAAATTACTCAGTGGAAGTACAGGGCAGAATTGGCATTTAAATCAACATCATGGAACTGCAAGTCCAGTGCACGGTCTGTGCTACCTAATGCCTCCTTCCCATGTTATTTTAATGGGAATAAGCATTAAGCTTTAAATTTCATTGATATAGGGAACTTCTGATTGGGAAAATTTACTTTAACAATGCACATCAGTTCGTTCTTGGAAATTTTCATCTTAGAGTTGCTTAGGAGCCTGATGACTAAGATAAATCCAGTCACATAGCCTATATATTTCAGAGACATAGCTTGATGTCAATTTTGGATGATTTTGAATATCCACTATACCATAACAACAATAAAACTGATAAAATGAGTGCTAATGGCCATATTAATAGTACTAATTGCAATGGTTTTAATCAGGGACACAACCAGGAGAGGCCATTAGAAATATTTCCCAAGTACCAAACTTCAAAGGCCAGTGACAACACTTGTCAGCAACTACTTGGTAAAAATCATTATTTGGGATGGGAAGCAGATGGCTGCTTGCTCCCTATCATGAACTATGCTGTAGCTGAGTTCCTCCCTCATCCGCCACCCACATCTATACTCCTGTGTATTGGTGTGCCTGTTGGTGTCCTCCCCAGCACTGACCTCAAAATGTCCCTGAATCTCTGCTGTTCTCTTCCTCATTTCCTTTTTCAGTTGGATAAAACCAGGTATATTTCATACTGATTTCCTAGGACGCAAAATTTTCTCTCATTTTCTTCTCTGGTTTCATTGTCAAAAGTTACTCTTATGGAATATAATCTCCGTAAAAACAAATCTTACTTTTTAAAAAAAATTCTTCATATCTCAAACAAATGACAGCACCTGACATAGAGAAGAACTTCAACAAATTCTTGTTGAATGAATGATTGATGGACTTTAAATTTTTTGGGGGGGTTGTTAAATAATAGAAGATATTTAAAGTATATGGTACAATGCTGAGGAAGGATAATTCTTGATAAATTGAGAGGGTTACACATATCATTTGTGTCAGTGGGAAAAGGACACTATATTCACTATGCTGGAAATTGGAATAACTTCAAATTTTGCTGAATAAATGTATTTTATAATTAGTTTACCTATAGCAGGAAGAAGTTATTCAAAGTTTGGGGAAATGGAAACTGTCAGTAACACATGGACAACATGGCCAACCTAATTTGGATCATGAATTAAATTCATTTTAAAAATCATAATGTGAAATTGACTTAATCATTTAAAACCTTGAAAGTCTAGGTGCAGAGTATTGGATAGTAAGCTGACTTTCACTTTGAATGAAATGTAAATTATTTTCATTGTTAGGTAGTTGAGATGGTAGCAGGATGTTCTGAGAGCATTGTAGAATATTTAGAATATGTAGAATTTCATTGTAGAGATATTTACTACTCAATCAATTAGGCACTTACTATCTACCAGGAGTTGTTCTTAGCCCTGAGGATACCAAGCCTAAAACCTAAGGTGTCTCTGATCTCGGTTCTATCATAGAGTCTCAGTGATGATGCTTAATTTTGCTCTTTGAGGATTTTAGTTCTATTATCCTAACTAGAGAATAGTGCTAAGGTTATTGGAGTTGGGGTCCACAAGGGGCAATGTCACAATATAAATGGCCACTTGGTAATTTAAAATAGGGGAAGTTTATAGAAGAAATCTACCATTCTGGAGACTGGAATTATCATGTATGAAACTGAAATTTTGCTTTGCTGATATCTAAGAAACTGATTTAATTATGTCTTAAGTTAACAAATAAAGAAAGGGAAGGAAATTAAATAAACTTATACATATTTTGGCTAAAATTTGTTTGATTATGATGGCTGTGAAACAATTCAATTCAGCTGAGACCAACAAACATGTTTATTCTTGTTCAGTCTTTTTCAGCTTATTTGACACTTTCTGACTCTATTTGGGGTTTTCTTGGCAGAGGTAGTGGAGGGGCTTGCCATTTCCATCTCTAGTTCCCTTTACAGATGAGGAAACTGAGACAAACAGGGTTTAGTGACTTGCCAAGGTGACTCAGCTACTAAGTGTCTGAGGCCAGATTTGAACATAGGAAGGTAAGTCTTCCTATCCCAAGCTGAGCACTCTATCTACTGCACCACCTACCTGCCCACCAAGCCTCTGTTGGATATCTATTATATGTCAGGTATCATGTTGAGTCCTAAGGATTCAAAGAGAAAAACAAAATAATCTCTGCCTCTAGGGAGCTTAAATTCTACCCTGAGATACGCACATAGAAACTTGATACAAAATATATACAAAGTATGTATTTATATTGTATACAAAATATAACATCTTCTCTGATCAATCCCTCTCACACATATACACTCATACTTTTAGGCTGATTCTACTAGGATTGTTGAATCTACCAGATTATTCTCCAGTTATTGAAGATATTCAGTATCCTCACTCCTAATATTCTAGCTTACGAGCTCAGATATTTCACTTCCCTTTAATAGTTATCAAGGAGACACAATTACATCAAGGAAAAGATAGGTACTAAGAAAGTATATTAAGACCAGTACAGAAAAGATTTTCCCCAAATTTGTTCATACATATGAATAGGAATAAACAAAATATAAGCTAGTAGAGAAGCCCAGACAAAGAATTCATTTGGTCAAGGTATCTTGCAAACTTAGTCATCCCAAGATCTCAATGTTATCACTCTTCAGAGTCTTCTTGTTCATCATTCCTGGACATAGCACTGCTCCTGACTAAGTTGCTCCAATGAGTTCCCTGATTCTGTATCTGTCCACAGCTTAGCTTGACTCCATAGATGGATTCTCTGTACTTTGTGCTGGGTGTGACAACTTGTAATGGTAAGTTAGTTTATTACAGAGTGCTATGCTATTGCTAGATGATGAGAAAATTCTCCCTTCTTTCTGAATTTTCTGGAAGAGAAAATAGAAGAAAGAGTAAAGAGCAAATCCTTCTCAAAATCTGTGTCCTTCTGTATAGCTGGATCTCCTCTCAGTTGCAAGGATGACGCCCTCCATTGGCAGAATGCCTACTGTTTTAACTAATTTTAAACGTGGCTAGCTCGAATTTTTTTAAAGACTAACAGAAAAAAAACTGATGTTATAATTTGCCAATAAATAGCTTCCTCCTATAGTATTAAAAGTTTGAATAAGCAATACTTCTATGTTTTCTGAATAAGCAAAGACATAAATGATATTTTTCCCCTCCTTTCTAGTCCATTTCCAAAAATAAATGCAAATAATGTTCCCATGTCCTAAATACAGACAACTGGTACAGTCAAAAGAGATTGGCCCTTAAGTTGGAAGAGGCCACCTTTGATGCTTCTTAGTATTTGGTCATGAGCAAACACAACATTTCTGAACCTCTGTTTATTCATACAATGTAGATTTAGTTCACCGGATTGTTGAGATATATGTTAAACACTTCATATACTTTAAACCACTAAATAAATGCCAACTAAGATTAAACAATGATTAAACAACCTTCATGGATGGTGCTGATAAAAATTGATAGATTCCAACTCTCCTGTTTCATGACCCCTCTTCCAAGACCACTAAGCTCATCCCTTCACTTCTCCTTAGTTGATAACAAGGTCCAAAATGACAAGTCTTTGGACTCTGAAAGAACGAACACAAATATTAGTTCCAAGAAAAGATTTTCTTAATGGAATTTCACGTAATTTTGCTAATAATTGCTTATTAGATTCCCCTTCCACTGGCTCTCTTGGACTTAGTCCCCACTAAAATTAATTTATATTTATCTTATGTAATTTTATATTTACTCATCTCTATACACATTGTTTCCCCAAGTGACGACAACAACAACCACCACAACAACTAACATTTATATAGTGCTTACTATTTTGCAGGCCCTGGGCTAAGTGTTTAATGATTGTTATATCATTTGCCCTCATGACAAACCTTAGAGGAAGGTGCAATTATTATTGCCATTTTACAGGTGAAGAAACTGAACCAAAGACAGGTTAAATGACTTGCCCAAAGTCATACAACTACTACGTGTCTAAGCTTAGATTTGAATTCAGCTCTTCCTGACTTCAAAACTAGCACTTGTAAAACCTACAACAAATGGAGAAGTTTTGAATGCTGTGGATAAGTTCACTTACCTTGGCAGTGTACTTTCCAGGGATGAATGTACACATTGACAATGAGGTTGATGCAGGCATTGACAGAGTTAGCTCGGTGTTTGGGAGGCTCCAAAGAAAACTTAGGGAGACAAGAAATATGAAACTGACTACCAAACTGGAGGTCTACAGAGTTGTTGTGCTGATCTCATTGTTGTCTGCCTGTGAAACATGGACAGTCTACCAGCACCATTCCAGGAAACTGAATCACTACCATTTGAACTGTCTTAGGAAGATTCTGAGGATCACCTGGCCAGATAGGGTAGTAGACACTGAAGTCCTCACTCAAGCTGAACTGCAAAGCATTCAAACTATACGTCAGAGAGCAGAACTCCGATGGGCTAGTCATATTGTTTGAATGCAAAATGTATGCTTGCCAAAAAGATTGTTTTATGGAGAACTTGCATGGGGCAAGGTCACTATCAAGGTCTCTCTCAAGAACTTTGGATTTGACTGTGCAACATAGGAGACACTGGCACAGGACCACTCAGCATCATGTGCCAACATCACAAAGGGTGCTGTGCTCTATGAGCAAAGCAGAAATGAGACAGGACAAAATATTGAGGCAGATAGGATGTGCAAATTTGGGGTATCCATCCCAAATATTTACAAGGATCATCTGTGCCCATCCTGTGGTACAGCGTTCTGAGTTCATGTTTGTCTGATCAGCCACAGTCCAAGACACTGAAATTTCACTTTATCACGATGATGTCATTTTAGTCCTCTTCAAGAAGGAAGGACAACAACCAATCAACCACATAATGTGAACATGTAGAGGGCAGGGACTATTTATTTTTGCATGCCCAGTTCATTTCATATAATAAGTGATTAAAACTGTTTATACTTGTACATAGTTGTTGAATGGAACTCATCTTTCTCATTTTACTGAGTGGAATCTTTCAGAAATTCTAGTGGGATTTGGCAGTCCACTCAGCCAAGAATTCCCAAACTTTCTTCTTGGGGTCAGAGGTTTCTTTGTCAGTTACTTTCTTCATCTGTTCCATATTCTTGCCAGTTAGCTTCATGTCAGGTCTTACCATGTTCTGATATTGGCCGTCACATCTGATATTGTCCTCCATATGCATCCCACTTCTCTGGGATGAATAATCTCCATTTAGGACATCGGATCACTTAAAATAGAATTGCTCTCTTTAAGAAATTTTACCCATGCACATGGCACTACCACAAAGCATTTCTTGTAAATTGTAAAGAAGATAACTTTGTTAAAACATACTGATCTTTCTTATTTTTTTGGAGGGGGGGTCAGATCTGCCATGCCATAAAAATAGAAAACAAATGAAGAAAATCCTTCTGCCAAAGTGGATTCAAAATGAATTAATTAATCACTTAGTAAACAAACATTTATTAACTGTTTGATATTTAAAAGGATCTATGATTTTAGCCCCAGGGGTATTGATAATGTATTTTTTGTTTTATTATAATCAAGTGCCTCTGATTGAATAACGTGATTAAAGAAGATCTTCCTTACCCATTAATGGGCCTGGGAAGATTTGTACGAAGGCTCACACCTTTTAGTTAATGAGGCACTGGTTCTCAATGGTAGCGATGTCTTCTGGCTCCAAAAAATGTTTAAAGAATCTGAATGAGGTTTTACTTTGGGGCTTACTGAAGCGTTTGTTTGGCCTGAAGAGACTGATCGGCCACCAAGGAGCCACCCAGCTTTGAAAACCCAGATGTTGATGCTTCTCTCTCTAATAACTATGGATGTATGTAATAGACAGACAGTTGGATCTTCCTGTTGATCTATGATATATGTATTGCTTATGTCAGGCAGTTGGAAGTCATATCTGTTAATTTTTATTTCTCTGTATTTTCTCTATAGTTCAGGGTGATGACTTTTTCCCCTGAACTACGTGAATGATATATATGCTTGATTAAAGTAATTGTTGACCCCTCAAAAATTGATTTCCTTTTATAAATGCAGATTTAGGAACCTGTGATAGTAGGCTCCCCACATATATGTTAGGGTGCTTACTATTACACAAAGAAAGGCAGAAACAAAAACCAATAAAATAAAAATGTCACATTCTAATGGGAGAGAGGAGATATATGCAGAATAGAGAAAAGGCAATCTCTGAGGGAGGGTGCTATCCAGGTGAAGCTATTACTGAAACATCTTCTAGTCAGGGGGAAAAAAGATGGAAACATCCCTAGTTCTAAATTAACCATCCATTCTGCCATAGTGTTCTATACCCAGTGGGGAGGTGTGTCAGCACACACTTAGGGTTCATTTCCACAGAGTTTAAGGAAAGAAATGATGGGAATGCACTCCCAGGGTGGATTGATGCATCTGTCCCACCCTACATAGGCACTTATTACACTTGTTTCATATTTTCTCCTTTACATAACCCCAACTCTTTGTTGATTTATTTAGCCTCAGAAAAGTATAGCCTCATTCTTTGTCTCTCCACCTTTTTTCCCCTGACTATAGATAACTTGGCAATTAGATCTAAAGCTTTACAATGCACATTACAAAGTACAGTTGAGTGTTTATTTCCCATGGGTCCCCAGTTTCTCAGGAAAACATATTCACATGTTCTCACATACTCGTTGTTTTCCCCTGAACTTGGAAATATTACTGGGACATAAATAACAAGCAAAGGATCCTACATATATAAAGAAGCATGGGGATCAGCTTGATATTGAAGAGGGGATAAGTGAGGTAGGCTGAGCAATGCAAAGGCAGTGAATAACGACTGAATTGGGAGTTTGAGGACCCAGATGCACATCCCACTTCTCTGTATCTTCCAAACAATATGACCCGGGGTATATCATTTCACTTTCCTTGGCCTCAGTTTCCCCATCATTTAAATAAGGAATTGAACTAGATGTTGTCTGAGTTCCCTTCCAATTTTAGGTCTAATGGGCTATGCTCTTATGAAAGGAGACTTAATTCTCCATCAGGGAAAATAAAGTCATGTCTGGGAATGGCAAACTGATTGAGCAAACACTTTGCTGATGTCTTTCTCATTATTCTCTGTTATTCCAGCTGTCATATTCTGGGCAACACATATTTACTGCTTTTCCCAAATTGTGCAATCATCTCTGATGGCTTAAAATAGACTTTTCTCTATTATGTGCAAGAATTTCAGTAAAATATGCATTACTCTTCATCTCTCCTAGTGACCTCTGGAAACTTGCCATACTAATCTCACATTTTAGTGGCGCCTGAGATGTCTAAACAATAAACATTGTAATACACAACTTTTTGTTAACCTTCAGCAGACAGCCCTAGCAGATGAATTATTAAAATTTTCATGTGTAATTGTTTCAAAAACATGAACCAGAAGCATATACATTAGGGTCCTTAGGATTTATAAAAATCATGGGAAAATTCAATAGTTAATTTGTAGGGGTTTTTCCCACCCAGTTGAGAAAGAGGAGGAAAAAGTACTTTCTAATAGTTTAATAATATGTTTTTACAGGAAATCAAGAGAGCAAAACTTAATGGCAGTGAATTAGACACATGGAAAACCAGCTTTTTCATCAAATTCTAGCTCAAACTTTTAGGCTTGGCATTCGGAATTGCAATCTAGTATAACACAATATTTTGTTGCTGTTGTTTCAATTGTTTAACCCTTTTCAGCTGTGTCTGAATCTTGATGACCCTATTTGAAATTTTCTTGGCAAAGATACGCAAGTTGTTTGCCATTTTATTCTTCACCTCATTTTACAGATAAAAGAAGTGAGGTAAATGAGGTAAATTGACTTGCTTAGGGTTGCACAGCTAATAAGCATCTAAGGCTGGATTTGAACTCATGTCTTCCTGTATCTAGGCCTAGCGATCTCTCTACTGTGCCACCTAGCTGCACCAACATTTTTAATCTTATTCTAAACTCCAACAAAATTGGATGATAGAATCATAGATTTAGAACTGCAAGAGACGCTGGAAACCATCTAGTTCTATTTCATCATTTTTGAGATGAGAAAACTGACTCTCAAAGCAGTTAAGTGATTCCCTCAGAATCACAAATCTACGCAAATACTGTACTAAAGACAGGAATTAAATTCGGTTCTCTCTTCCAAGTGTACCCCTCCATCTACTGTGTGATTCAACTTGATTCATGTCTGCTTCTGTCTTTCTTTGTCAGTCTTTCTGTATTTATCTCTACCTCTGCTGCTTCTGTTTTTGTGTCTTTTTCTATTTTTATCTCTCGATCTTTTACCCTGCCTATCTCCATTCTCTCTCTTTGTCTCTGTCTCTCTGTCTCTGTCTCTCCATCTCAGCTCACTGTCTCTGTTTTTATCTGTCTCTCTCCTTCTCACCCCATCTGTTTCTGTCTCTCTCCCTGTCTCTGTCTCTCTTTCTGTCTCTTTATTGTTCTCTCTGTCTCTGCCTCTGCTTGACTCTCTGTCTCTCCCCCTCACACATTGTCCATCTTTCTCTTTCTCTGTCTATCTGTCTCTGTCTCTCTGTCTCTCTCTCTCCCCCTCTTTCAAAATAATCTTTTGCCTACATTCATTTATGATTTCTTAAAGTTGCCTGTACCTTCCCTGCACTCTTTTCTATCTTTCCTCCTGCAAAATTCCTATGAATCCTTTACAGAAGGCACTTCAAATACCCCTTCCTCCAGGGATTTTGCCTACATTTTAAGTTAGAGAGGAAATAGTATGTGGCAGTGCTAGACTTGGAATTAGGAACATCTGACTTTTATATTTGTGTCAGACACTGACAAGTTGTACGAGCCCAGACAAGTTACACAAATTATATGATGTTAAAAAAATCACCTTTCTGATCTTTCTTTTCTTTATCTGGAAAATGGGGAGAACATTAACCTCAGTACATTCTCTAGACTATTCTAGACATCAAATGATATAAGAAAAGGTGGGGGATGGTCATAACCAGGACAACATTCAAAGTAAATCCATCAGGGCTAACACCATTCAAAGGTGGTAGTGCAGTATCCTGTGATTTATATCCTCACTCATACATGATTTCTCCTCCTGTGCGATCACTGTCCAAGTTCCCTCAAAGATTCTTCAGAAGAATTTTAGATGCCACACACAGCACTCCTAGGAGTTGTAAATTACCTCACAAAAGTCAGAGTCCAATTGCATTCTGGAGGTCCAATACCTAACAAAGACCTAGGAATGATCAAGACATACCTTTGAAACAAACCAAAAATCTCCTCCCCTCATCACTTCATATGAAATAGTATCTGCCACATTCCAATAGTCTGCAATGACAACTGTAATCCATAGGATAAAGTGTGTGTGTCAGGGGGGATGATACCAACTGTCAGTTCAGAGGGCAGATCTTTGCACAGGTAGAAGGGTGAATCAAAGGGCCCAATGACTGGTAGATCCCAGCAGAATATATGACTTTGGCAACATTTTATTTCACAGATAGATTCTAATTCAGCCTGAGCATAAATCATTTGTGGTTTATTGCTTCCTAAACAGATCAAGTTAGCCTAAGCTAGTGAGGAGGATAGAGTGCTTGGTTAAAACTGAAGTTTGTTCCAATCCTTCTGACTACACACATACTCATTACTAGACAATATAGTGAGATTACAAGTAACTAGAATACAATGGAGATCATAGGAAGTAGAATTGTAGAGGGGAACATGAAAGACATATATGATACATCCCAAAGACCAAAGGAGCGCAATTTATATATTATATTATATACATACTTCATCAGGGGGAACTATCTAGGTTTTGCTGTGAGGGATTTTCTGTCCTATGACATGTAAATCTCAGTCAACTTCCAGTAGAACCAGGAGAACATCAAATGGTGCTGATAATGTTGAGAGGTTATGACTATGTTCACTTTAAAGTTTTACCAACAACCTTGAGATGGTTTGGATATGTTCATGAACTAACCTGAAGGCAGCCTTAATAAGAATTAGTGTGTTGCCTACAAAACACTACAAAATGAGACTTTAAACTCCTGTTCTCCACTCTCTTCTCTCTTCAATGGGTCTATGTTTATTAGTGCTCCTAACTCTGAATCATGTTTCCATAAATGACACTCTGCCCTCTCTCCCTCCCCATTCTCTTTTCACACTCCTTGCCTTCACTCTATCCATGAACTCATGCCATTTGCCTTTGTGCCACTTTTTGTTCCTAGTATCTATACTTTGTTTTTTGTTTTTTTTACCTGTTTATCCCTACACACTCGGTGCCTTATTAAAATATGATTGCAGATTTGCTTTCCATTGGTTTTTCACAGCAAGTATTCAAAGAATAGGGAATGCCTGCCCCACTTCATAATTTCTTAAATTAATTAGCAATTCAGTGCTATCCCTAAAGTCATGAAGGCTTGTGTTCAAATCATGCTTCATATACTTATGAACTATGCAAGCCTGGATAAATCTCTGACCCTCTCTTAGCCTTATCATTTGACAGAGAAGGTAATAATAGAGCAAACAAAATAATATAAAAAGTGTCTTACACACTTTAAAGTACTATATGATTATCCCTTGCTGTTATAGGATAATACATATGAGCATATACATACATAGACATCATATAATATGTTAGATATGTATTATCATATAATATTATATGATAGGAAGTTATCAAGGGACACTGGAAATGGAAGTAAACTTAGAAGTCACAGCATGAGTTTATATTTTGCTTCCAAAATTTTTCTGGGAATTTCTGCAAGTCACTTAATTCTCTGAGTCTCAGTTCTCTCATCTCCAATATAAAAGGGTGGAGCTCCATGGGGTCTAGCGTTCCCTCAAAATCTAGTAATTACTAATATTTTCTGCACTTAATGGTATTTTGTTTCTTTTCCAATTACATATGAAGATAGTTTTCAAAATTCATGTTTGCAGCATTTTGAGTTCCAAATCGTTTCACTCTTTCCTTTTGCTCCCCTCTCCTCTATGCAAGATGGCAAGCAATCTGATATAGGTTAAACATGTGCAATCATGCTAAACATATTTACACATCCCTTTTGTTATGAAACAAGAATCAGAAGAAAGGGGGAACCAAAAGAAAGAAAAAAATGCAAAAATGAAAATAGCCTGCTTCTATCTACATTCACACTTCAGAGTTCTTTCTCTTTCTGTGGATAGAATTTTCCATACCAAGTCTTTTGGAATTGTTTTGGATCATTGTATTCCTGAGAAGGGCTGTCTCATGGGGGATAATCATGCAATGTTGAGATTACTTTCTACAATGTTCTCTTGGTTCTGCTCACTTCACTTAGCATCAAATGTTCATGTAAGTCTTTCCAGGTTTTTCTGAAATCTGTTGGCTCATCATTTCTTGTAGCACAATAGTATTCCATTGCATTCACATACCACAACTTGATCAACTGTTGTCCAGTTGATGGGCATCTCCACAATTTCCAATTTTTGCCACCACAAAAAAAAATTTGCTATAAATGTTTTTTGTACGTGTGAGTCCTTTTCCCTTTTTAAAGATCTCTTTAGGATACAGACTTAGCTAGTAATGGCATTGTTTTATCAAAGTTTTATAGCCCTTTGGGCATAGATCCAAAATGCTCTCCAAAATGGTTAGATCAATTCACAACACCACCAACAATACATCAATGTTCCAATTTCCACATATTTTTTTTCCAAACTTTATCATTTTCCTTTTCTGTCGTATTAGCCAAACATATTAGCATAAGATACTAATTGCTAACATTTCTAGAGTTACAGAAGTGTTACCAATTAGTAGAATTTTTAATGAGAGATAGAATGACCTTGTAGGTAGAGTTCTGATCGCAGAGCTCGGAATGTCTCATTTCAAATCTTGCCTCTGATACTTACTTGTTATATGACAAGCCATTTTATTTCACAATTCTCTTGGACAATCTCTAAGACTGTAAGATGAAAAGAAGCTACAAGACTGCATTGATAGCGAGAGTGTATTTTTCTTGGATGTTCCAATGCCAAATAAATAGTCCCAATCTTTGTGCCTAAATGTGTGTGAAGCATTTTAAATTTTATCCCATTTAATCATCACAACTCTCAGAGGCTGGTACTATTATAATCCCTGTTTCACAGATGGGAAAATCAAAGCTGAGAGACTTTAAATGATCTCCAGCATCACACAAGCTATCTGGGTGTATCAATACAGTTAAGGGTACCACAGTTCTTCTAATCAACCCAGCCCAAAGCTGGATGTCATCCTTACACCCAAATATTGCCTGACCCTGCATATCCAATCTTTTGTGAAGACCTAGCACTTTTCCCTTTTCAACATCTTTCACACATATCTCTTTACTCCTCTGACACTGCCACTACCATCACATAGACATTCATCATGTCGCATATGGGCTCTAACAATAGTCTCTTGGTTGATTCTCTTGTTGAAAACCTCTCCCTGCTGGACCAGTTAGGTGGCACCAGCCCTAGAGTGAGGACTTGAGTTTAAATCCAGTCTCATACAATTACTAGCTGTGTGACCCTAGTCAAGTCATTCAACCCTGAATGCTCCAAAAAAAAACCCCCAAAACTCTGTATACTCTAGTCCATCCTCACTTGGCTAGCCAATTAATCTTTTTAAAGCACAGAACTGAACATATAACCCAGTATTCAATAAAATCCAGTGACTCCTATCAACTTTAGGATACAAGGCACTGTATCTCCCGACTCACATGCCACACAATTTCATTGGTTGCTTTCCATGCTGGAAAAATCTTCCTCTTCATGTCTGATTTCATCTTCACTCCTTTCCTTTATTATCTTCCTTGTTATTGCTCACACAAGATGCTCCTTCTCCTGACAGACTCCAGACATTTTCATTTTTTCCATGCTTTGCAGTATCCTCCTCATCACTTCCTACTTTCTGCTTTTCCTTGTTTTCTTCCTTTTCCTAGATAGGAATCCATCTTCCATGAGAAGACTTTGCTGATTCCACTTAATTCTCAAATCTCTGCCCTGCTGATTATCTTTAATTTACTCCATCTATAGCTTATTAATTCATGGTTGTTTGCAGGCATGGGCCTTCCAACAGACTCTGAGTTCTCTGAGAATGACTTTCTTTATGTTCAAGGTTATTTAGCATCGTGTCTGGCACATGGTATTAGGCTCTACTAGGAAAAGGAACGTAATACAAGCTGTTTGACTTGATATCATTAATTCAACACAGACACATACACATATACATTCACACATGCAATCACACACAGCATGATAAAAGGTGGTTTATAATAACTGATACTTATACCTTATGGTGACTGACACTGCTACACTGAATCAGAGACAGAGTGTATGTGTTTACAAAAAAGATATACATATTTCTGAACTGATGAGTTCATGAATGCTGTCAGGATTTGAAATAAACTCTTTTCAGAATCCTTAATGTTTATGGAAAATTCTCCAACCATCTGGTGTCTGTGACACATGGTCTTGTCTTGTTTGTCTGATATGTGTCCTCAAGTGTATTTTACAACTTTGACTGATAGAAGTAACTTATTTTCATCTCTAGAGAGGGTAGTTTCTCTAAGAGTTTCTCCATAATTAGGGAGAAAGGTGTTTTCAAAACATCACATTGTTTATTGTATATGCTTCTGTGGCTTCTCCCACTGAATCTGTCTATCTTAATTTTGTATTTGTCCCCATCTGAGTTCTAGCTGTGCTACTGTATTTTCTCATTCCTCTGAAAGGCATCCCATCTCTCCCTTGCTTTTACACAGCTTGTCCTTTATTCCTGAAATGATTACTCTGCACTGCCAGTTAAAACCCTTTGCTTCCTCCAAGGTTTAGTTAAAGATCCACCTCTTTCAGCATACCTTATGTGATTTTTTCCAGTTACTAATGTTCGCCTTACAATTACATATCCCCCTCTTCCCCCTCCAGGACCTATGGCCTAATCAGGGTAGGGAATCTTCCCATGAGGAACTCCATCCACCTTCAACTTTTTGGCAATTTATAACTATGGGAATTTTCCTGTACTCTAGCATGGAGAATTAGCTATTTTCCATAGAGCCATACAGCCAATATGTGTCAGAGTTAAAAAAAATCAACTCAAATCTTCCTGGTTCAGTTCGTTCTCTATCCATTATAATTTGCAACCATAAGAAACATTTTGAAAAATCATTATTGAAGTAAATTTAAATGAATATACAAATAGTCATACAAATGTCTTGGATAATGTTTACTGATATCCTCAAATATTTGCATTTTAGAATATGTATAACATTGAATTTGGATATAGGTAAAACAATACAAATTTTTTTTTTCAGTCTAGAAAGCTAACTTTATAGAAGCTACTTATTATTTTTGCATTATATATTGCTCATGGAAATTAACTTCTACCAGTGAAATAAGATAAAACTTAATCTCCCTATTAATGAAAACACAAGACTACGAGTTGCTACATCTATGTTCTATACTGAAGCATCCTTAGGGAACATGGTAGAAGTTCTTGACTGTGTCAGTGAAAATATGTTTCTTTTTTTTGTCTTTTATACTTTCAGTTACATGTAAAGATAGGTTTTAGTATGTTTTCTAATTTGAATTTCATATTCTATCACTCCCTCAGTCCCTTTTCCCCTGATTGAAAAGATAAGAAATTTGATAGAGGTTGTGTACATGCAGTCATGCAAAACACATCTCTATATTGATCATGTTGCCAAAGAAACATAATACCAAAACATACAAACAAAATAAGAACAGTAAAGAAAGAAATCTTTCTTTTTCTGGAAGTGGATGCAATTTTTCATCATAAGTCATTTGGAATTGTCTTGAATTTTGTATTATTAAGAATAGCTGATCACTGTACAATATTTCCATTGCTGTGGACAATGTTCTCACTTTGCTTTGTATCAGTTCATGTAAGTCTTAACAGTTTTTTTTTTTCTGAGAGCATCATGATCATCATTTGTTATAGCACAATAGTATTTCATCACAACTATTTAAACCATTCCCCAAATGACAGTTATCCCCTCAATTTCTAAATCTTTGCCACCACAGAAAGAGTTGCTATAAATATTTTTGTATACATATGTTGTTTTCTTTTTGTTTTTTTTTTGTTTTGTTTTGTTTTTATCTCATTGAGGAATAGATTAATTAGTGTTGTTGGTGGGTCAAAGGGTATGCACAGTTTTGGAGTGCTTTTTGCATCACTCCAAATTTCTCTCCAGAATGGTTTGCTCTGTACACCATTCTATCCAACAGTACATTAGTGCCTCAATTTTTCCACATCCCCACCAATATTTGTCATTTTCTTTTTCTCTCATATTGATCAATCTGATAGGTGTGAGAGTTGTTTTAATTTGAATTTCTCTAATCATTAGTTATTTAGAACATATTTCCGTATGCCAGTAGATACTTCGATTTCTTCATTTGAAAACTGCCTATCCATATTCTTTTACAATTTATCAATCAGGGAATGACTTGTATTCTTATAAATTTGACTTTGTTGTATATTGTGGAATTGAGAACTTTATCAGCAAAATTTTCTACACATTTTATTCATGGTGATGATTACTGCGTGCTTCCCTCCATCCTATTTTTCCTCTGTTTATACTTCTGTTATCTGTAGTGTTAAACTCAATGCTACCCACTGAAGATACAAAAATAAAGTGTTCTTCTCATGGAGCTTATACTTTAATGGGAGGGGTGATTTGATTCGATCAGTTCTATTCAGAAGATGATACTGGACTTAAATATAATTGCATTTCCAGAGACATTCTGTCAAATCAAACAGATGCTAAAATAGTTTCACTCATCCATAATGGGTTATGAAATGGACATTATGCTTAATTAAACTTCTTGCCTCATAGGGAAATTACCATTTATATAACAAAAAAATTTCCAATTTAAAAGTGACTAAAATACAGTAAAATATTTAATACTACAAATGAGTTGTGATTTCATCGCGTATTTCCTTCAAAGAGATAGATTATGACCGACAACTCCATGTCTTTATAGATGTTTTCAAGAAGTTTTCTGTTTTATTATTTGTTTTCTTAAATACTGGAATCTATATCTTGGACTTTATTATTGTCAGAACCTCCTTATCTGGAAACTCACTTCAAAGAAGACTGACTTATTTGCTGTACAGATTGTCTAACTTACCTACTGCATGCCAATAAATTTTAAAAAATAATTTATTTAGCACTTCCTATGTGCCAAGAACTATTCCAAGTGATAAGAATATAAATATTTTAAAAGGACAGAGTAGTCGGTAAGGTCCAGAGGTCCTTAGAAGCCAGGGATTGGGCCTGTGAAAAGGTCTTACCAGAAAAAAAATGATTTCTATCTCTCCAAGCATAGGGAGCAGTGAAGCAGATAGTACAGATTATGGTGGAAGAGAAGGTGGGGGTGATTTGTGGAAGAAACTTTAGGGAATAGATTCTTCTATGATAAATGATCTCAGAGAGTTGCTTAGGGCATTGAGTTCAGTGTGTAGGACTCACATAATACTAGTTTGTGGCAGGCTGGCTGTTGCCCTTCATTCTTAAAGGCGGCAAAAATGACATCAACATATGAAGTGAAAGTTTCAGTGCTGCTGATCAAACCAATGCAAGCTCAGAATGCTCTGCCAGAGATTGGGCACAGATAGTCCCTGTGAACATTTGTGGTGCATACTACAAATTTGTACACCCTATGTTTACTTTGTGCTGTCTAAATTCTGCTTTCCTCATAGAGCACCTTTTCTGATTTGGGTATGCCATGCTGAATGGTCCTGTGACAGTGTCTCCATTGTCGCACAATCAAATCCAAAGGTGCTGAGAGAGACTTTGAGAGTGTCCTTGTGTCACTTCTTCTGACCACCATATGATCATCTGTCTCATGTGAGTTCTCCTTAAAATAGTCTTTTTGGCAAGTGTACATTTTGTATTCGAACAACATGGCCAGCCCATCAGAATTGCACTCTCTGAAGCATAGCTTGCATGCTTGGCAGTTCGGTTTGAGCAAGAATCTCAGTGTTTGGTATCTTTCCTGCCAGGTGATCCTCAGAATCTTCCTAAGGGAGTTCAAATAGAAGCAATTCACCTTCCTATCATGGCACTGGTAGACTGTCCATGTTTCATAGGCAGACAACAATGAGGTCAGCACAACGACTCTGTAGACCTTCAGTTTGGTTGTCACTATAATACCTCTTCTCTCCCAAACTTTTTTTGGAGCCTCCCAAACACTGAGCTGGCTCTGGCAATGCATGTATCAAACTCTTTTTCAATGTATATATCCATGAAAAGTAGACTACCAAGGTAAGTGAGCTTATTCACAGGCTTCAAAACTCCATTTGTTGTAACTGATGGTTCCATATATGGAGGGTGTAGTGGTGGCTGATGGGGCACCTGTGTTTCCTTGGTGTTAATTATTAGGTCAAAATTAGCACAAGCAGCAAAGAATTCATCCACACTTTGTTGCATCTCAATTTCAGTGCCTGCACTGAGTGCACAATCATCTGTAAACAGAAAATCATGTACCAACACTCCCTCCACTTTGGTCTTTGCTTGTGGCCTTTTCAAATTGAAGAACTTACCATTAGAACGCAGTTGACCTTGATGCCCTGTTCATCATCATTGAAAGTACTTAACAACATGGCTGAAAACACCATGCTAAATATCATGGGAGCAAGCACACAGCCCTGTTTCACTGCATTTGTGACTAGGAAGGCACAAGAACATTGTCCACTATCCAGAACCTGGGCAAACATGCCATCATGAAATTGAGGGACAATACTGATGAATTTCTCCAGGCAACCAAATTTTGACATAATTTTCCATAAACCCTCATGACTAACAGTGTCAAAGGTCTTGGTCAGATCTACAAATGTTGTTTTCAGATCTCTCCTCTGCTCCTGATATTTCTCTTGGAGATTTTGGGCAGCAAACACCATATCGACTGCTCCTCGGCCCTTTCTGAAGCCACACTGGCTCTCAGGTATATAAACATTTCCCAGGTGAAGGAACAGCCTATTAAGGAGGACTCTACCAAGAATTTTGCCATCAATAACTAAGAGAGAGAACCCCTTGTGATTGCCCCTGGACAATCTATTCCCTTTACCTTCATAAAGATGGACAATGGAGGCATTTTTGAACTCCTGGGGGATAGCGTCCTATTGCCATACAATCTGGAAAATTCCAGTCAGCTTTTGTATGAGCAATGGTCCCCATAGAATCAGTACCAGGTGCTTTGCCACATGAAAGGAGCCTAATGGCCCTTGAAACTCTTCTTCAGTTGGAAGTTCATCTAAGGAGAGATTGACTTCAACATGAGGTAAAAGCTCAGTAGTCTCAGCTTTGATTGATGATGATCTGTTGTGAACACTATGGAAGTGTTCAGCCCATCTTTCTAGGATCATGTCCTTATCACTAATCACTGTGGCTCTATCAACACTGAGTAGTTGTGATACACCATAGGTTTTTGGTTCATAAATAGCTTTCAGGGAATCAAAAAAGTGCTTTGGATTCTTACTATTAGCAATAAAGTGAATTTCATCTGGCTTCTAACTGAGCCAGAAATCCTGCATGTCTCTAAACTTTGTTTGTTTTTATCTGCTTTTGATGGAATTAAATGCTGCTTTCTTAGATGTGGATGAACTATCCTGGTATAGCCTGTGGAGTTCATGTTTTTTGTTTAGCAACTTCTGAATTTCCCCACCATTTTCATCAAACCAGTCTTGGTGTTTGTGAGTCTTCTGATCCAGATGAGCAAATGAAGTGTTGTACACCAAATCTCTGAAAGCTGCCCTCTTCTTTTCTAATTCACTATTGCCAACTATGTGTTGGCTCAACTTTCCCTCCAAGTGAGAAACAAACTGTTCATACTCAGAGAAGTGTCCTAATTTGTGGACATTAATTCCTCTGGTAGTCATTTTGCATAGGGGGCATTCATTTGATGAATGTGAATATTTACCTTGGAAATGATAAGTCTATGATCAGTCCAGCACTCTGCAACACATTGCCTTTGTCACTCTCACATCTTGTGTGTCTCTTCTTACAATCACATAGTCTATTAGATGCTAATGTTTACTGCAAGGGCGGATCCATGAAGTTTTATTGCATTTAGGTAAATGGAAACTAGTATTAATATGAGAACATCATGTGATTCATAAGTCTTCAGCAGTAAATGATCATTGCTGTTGCTGTTTCCAACTTTATTCCTCCCTAAGCCTCCCTGCAAGTCTGGTGGTCTGAGCTTACTCTAGTACTAAAGTCACCCAGAATTATAAGCTTGTCCTCTTTTGGCCCATTGATGATAAGGGTCTCTAGATATTCATAAATTTTCTTCAGCTTCATCAGGGTTTGTCAAACTGGGAGCATAGGCACTTCCACAGTGTTCTCAATGATGATGGTAGCATGAACTTTAACTGTGAGTGGCAATTTCATTGTCATGAATCTGTCATTCAGTCCTTTTGGCAGACATACCAGCTTACTGACTAGTTTTGATTGCAAAACCCATACCAGGTTTACAGCGCCCCCCTTCACTGTACCCACTCCAGAAAAAATGTGTATCCAACTCGAACTTCAGTAAGTCTTCATTTGCCAACCTTGTTTTACTTAGAACTGTTATTTGAATGTGATACCTGTTCAGTTTTCTTGCAACAAGAGTAGTTTGTCTTTCAGGTCTACTGGATTTTGTGTTGTGTCTTAGTATGTGCTTGTTCCATGTGCCAATGGTGAGTGGAATCATCTTTGCAGATGCTTTTGTACATTTTTTTGTGTTTTGACCAGAGTGCAATGCCCCCTGCTGTGGTAATCAAGCCATGGTTGGGTAAACAGACCATGTTTAGGTCACCTTTTCTAGGCACCTTCCTGACACATTGGCTTAACTTTGCCTTCAGGTGGATTGATTTTAGACCTAGGTGTGGGGTTTTGGGTCAAAAATAGGATAAAGGTAATTTTTAGATCTTTGACAAAAAGCAGTGTGATCCTTAAAAGGCTGCTCAGACACCCAGGGGGCTACAGAGTCCCACTGCTGCTTCCAGTGAGAAATGACCCAATAGCCTGGGCTGCCTGTGTTTAGGGTTGTGACTACAGTTCCCAGTATATCGGCAACTGCTGCTTCATCACTTGCTTGTTGCCACAGGACTTTGAGGCATAATAGTAAAATGTTATAGGTGATGTCTTTTGATTCGTGAGTAAACTGGTTTTAAGTAAGGCAGAGTTGTACAAAGTTGTCATCCTTACGCTCTCCTCCAGAGTTATCATAGTCAAGTGGCAGGACATAGTCAATAAGACCTGTGATGACTCAAGATGCAGTGGATTACCTTGGTGTCCTCAGTGCCTAACCAAGCTCTAAGAGCTCCACTTGGTGCTTCATCTGCCTCCATGGCCATTGGCACAAATTATTCTCATCCATCCATTCCATTAGAGAAAGTCTTCTTATGCTTGCAGTAGACTCCCCCGTAACTCACCAATGGGTGTGAGGACCCTTGGTTACCCTCAATCTGGTTTGGCTTATCTGCTTATATTATTGAAAGCAAGGTCCTTGGGGAACAAGTCTAGGGCACATTGGGTTAACTTTGCCTTCAGTGGGTTGATTTTGGACCTAACTGTGGGGTCTTTGGGCAAAAATGGGATAAAGGTAATATTGTAGATCTTTGACAAGGAGTTCATTAGACCTCAGTGATCCAACTCACCAACAGCCTTCAATATTTTTGCCAATGATTTGGATTTGTTTTCTTACTTTACTACTTTTTAAGAACTTAGAACATTGCCTGGGACACTGTAAATCCTTAATAAATGCTTATTGACTTGAGAACTGCTTCAATTTGAGGATACTGACATGATTTTAATAAAATACTATTGGCTAGCATTTATATGGCACTTAAGAGTTCTCAAAATGCCTTTAAAATATTCTTTATATAATGACAACAACAGGGAGGTAGCTGCTGTTATTATTCTCACTTTACAAATGGAAAAACTAAGGCAGGAAAAGGTTAAGTACCTTTTCTAGAGGCACACAGCTAGTGTTTGAGGACAAATTTGAATTCAGATCTTCCAGGCTGTAGAGCTAGGGCTTAAGCCATTGTACCACCTACATATTTTGCTTAAATCCTTAGGGTCTGAGTAATCCATTGAGCCAAATGTAAGAGAGCTACAAGATACTTACTCATGGTGGTTCAATTCAGAGGCAGGGCTTGAACATCGGCCTTCTTGAGGGCAAAGATTATCCTCTAATCACCAATTCAAATTCTTTAATTTAGAAATTTCAGGCAGCATAGTTATGAATTGTTGGCTGCACTTTGATTAATGAGCCTTCTCCAAACTCAACTAGAGTGATCTTTGACATAGCCTTTCACTGGGCACCAACTTCAAGTTTGTCCAAAACTACACTTTTTAGCACACCAAGAGGATTTATCTGACAGTTATCATTTCACATTCTGTTTGATATTAAAACAAAAGCTATGATTAAGAAAATGAAGAATAACAGAGAACTTGGATTTATGATAGACCATTATGGATGAGGTCCTAGAGATAACTAAGTCAAAATCTCTAATTCTGTAGATAAAGAAAACATGACCCAGAGATATTAGATGACTTGTTCTAGTCAAGCAGACAGGAACTAAAGGAAATAAAGATTTTGACCCTATCTCCTCATTAAATGTCCAACAAACAAGGTTGAGTTTAATAGGTGAGTTCCCTGTCAAAAGGTAGATATCTGTTTGAAGGCATTTCGGTCTTAGGTATCTTTGGTTACAGTGATAAGCCACTGACCATCAATTCATTGAATATTAGCTAGCCTAATTAATAAATTTAATATTAACTGTCTGGAAACTGTGTCTTGGGGCTTTTATTAACCATATTATTCAATGAACTCAAAAGTGATTCCTCTTGTTCCAGGATCAAATACAAAAGGCTCAGTTTGCGCTTAAATGTTCTTCATAAGCTAGTCCCCTTGTGCTTTTCGATTTTTCTTATACATTGTTCCATAAAATTTACTTTTCTATCTAGAGGTATCAGTTTCTTGGTTGTTCCCTGAACAAGACACTCTGTCTCTTGGCTCCAGGCATTTTTTTTCTAACTGCCTTCCATGCCTGAAATGCTCTGTCAATTTCACATATTGACCTTTCTGGCTTGTTAAGACCCAACTAAAATCTTGCCTTCTACAGGAATTTTTCTCCAACTCTTATTAATTTCAGTGCCTTCCTTCTGTTTAGTATTTCATATATCCTGCATATAGTTTGATTTGCATACATTTGTTTCAATGTTGTTTCTCTCTTTGGATTGTAAACTCCTGACTTTTGTCTCTTTTTTCTAGCTCCCGACACTTAACTTAGTGCTTTCCCTTAGTAGGCACTTAACAAATGTTTATTGACTGATATTCTTAGAATCACATACTCATTTTCTTTATATGTCATTATATCAAGGTTAACATATTCTTCTTTGAATGGTCTTTAGTACATCAATTTCCCTCCTAAAATACCCCAAATTAAACATTTTACTTTATATGTGGTTTGATTAGGGCAGAAAAGAAAAATTCTATGACCTTCCTTGATCAGTAGAATATGCCTTTCTTAGTACAGTCTGAGGTTTCGGAGTGTTTCTTTGGTTGCCATGTTATTGACTCATATTGCTTTTGCAATCTATTATGCCCCAGATAGTATGCAAATGAAATTTGAATTTATTTTCTTGCTTCAGCTTGACTTTTCCCCTATTTAAATATGTTTGTATCAAGATGTGATCAGTTATCAATCTATCGATTCCCTGAGAATTTTTGTTATTTGTAAATTTGAGAAGTACATCATAAATGCTTGAATCAAAGTTCATGATAGATGTAAAAAGTCACAATAGACAAAGAATAGATCCCTGAAGCAGTCTACTAAAGACTTTTCTCCAAGTGGAATGTGAATCATCAATAGCTATTCATCGGATATCAGCATTGAAACAGTCTCGAAAACAAATAATTGTTTTTCCTTATGTTTTCCTACCTAGATAAAAATATGGTATTTTTTCAATTTTTTTGATAAATAGGAAAACTGAATCTGTAATGTACCCATGATATTTCAGTTTATAGAGTCTGTCAATAAACAAAGTGAAGTAAATTTGCCTATCCTTTTATGTTACTTCATTTTCTCAATTATAGGTTAAAATCTTATATTATATATGTGTTATATTATATTTATATAATTTATAATAAAATGTATCATTTATTACATTATTATCCAGAATTCCCAGGTCAAGGAGAAAATATTGCAAGCAGCTAGAATGAAACAATTCCAGTATTGTGGAAATACAATCAGGATAACACAAGATCTAGCAGCTTCTACATTAAGGGATCAAAGGGTGTGGAATAGGATATTCCAGAAGTCAAAGGAACTAGGAATCAAACCAAGAATCACCTAACCAGCAAAACTGAGTGTTTTCAAGGGAAAATATGGTCTTTCAATGAAACAGAGGACTTTCAAGCATTCTTGATGAAAAGACCAGAGCTAAAAAGAAAATTTGACTTTCAAACACAAAAGAATGAGAAGAAGCATGAAAAAGTAAACAGCAAAGAGAAGTGACAAGGGACTTACCAAAGGTGACTGTTTACATTCCTACATAGAAAGATAATATTTGTAACTCTTAAAACTTTTCAGTATCTGGGTAGTTGGTGGGACTACACACACATGCAAACACGCACACACACACATATATGTGCACGTGTGCATGCACACAGACACATACACACATGCATGCGCACACAGAGACAGAGGGAACAGAGTGAACTGAATAGGATGGGATCATATCTTAAAAGAAATTAAGGTAAACGGTGAGAGAGAAATGTAGTGGGAGGAGAAAGGGTTAAATGGAATGGGGTAAATTATCTCTCATTCAAGAGGCAAGCAGGAGACTTTTTAGTGGAGGGGAAAAGAGGAGAGCTGAGAAAAAAACATGAACTTTACTCTCATCACATTCGACTAAAGGAAGGAATAAAATGCACACTCATTTTAGTATGAAAACCTATCTTACAATACAAGAAAGTGGGAGAGAAGGAGATAAACAGGGTGGGGAGGATAATGGAAGGGAGGGCAATGGGAGGAGGGAGCAATTTGAAGTCAACACTCGGGGAGGGACAGGCTCAAAAGACAGAATAGATGCAATGGGGGACAGGATAGGATGGAGGGAAACATAGTTAGTCTTACACAACACGCCTATTATCAAAGTCATTTGCAAAACTACACAGATAGGGCCTATATTGAATTGCCTGCTTTCCCAAAGGGAATGGTTGGGGAGGGAGGGATGGGGAGAATTTGGAACTCAAAGTTTTAGGAACAACTGTTGAGTATTGTTCTTGTTACTAGGAAATAAGAAAAACAGTTAATGGGGAATAGAAAGTTATCTGGCCCTACAGGACAAAAGAAAAGATGGGGACAAGAGAAGGAAGGGATGATAGAAGAGAAGGCAAATTGGTGATAGGGGAAATTAGAATGCTTGGTGTATTGGGGTGGGGGGAGGGGACAAATGGGAAGAAAATTTGGAACCCAAAATTTTTTGAAAATGAATGTAAAAAGTTAAGAAGTTAAAAAAATAAATTTACATCATATTAAAAAATAAGAAATTTGGATCAATCTTGCCCCCTTTTCTATCCTAATGCCATTGTCCTGTAATCTTTTGAAGACCACTAACTGTGGCTTAACTTAAAATTGTTTTTTTTGGTTTTCTCACCATCAAAGTGAGAATGATGATGTTAACCCCAATCAGTGGTTTTTTTTTTAGGAAGATAATTAATTTAAATATACTGTTTTCATATCAAATAAAAGAGAATGTATACAGGGCAGCATGATTTTATTGATGGCATTATCTTTAGTTGTAACTGTGGTCCTAATAAGGACCATCTTCCCTATCAAAATAGGAATCCAGTTATTAATCAATTCTTTCAGAAATACAATTAATATAATGTGTGTAGCATCTTATGCTACATAATCAATTTTAAACACCATATGCCTTCAAATTTTGCAATATGTTGGAACATTTGGGAAAGGAAATAAATGTACTCATTCCCTTTTTTTGAATTGATTGGAACAGTTAGCCAACTGTCCCTCTCAATATTCAAGCAATACTCTGTTGCAAAGCAACACTTTAAATATCCTATTCTTGAATGCTATGGAAAGATTTCAGGAACAATTTTTGTGTATATTCCTCCGGGTTGGATCACAAGTCATAATTCATTGTTTCCAGTAAAAACAGGATCAAATTCATTAAGTGAAAATACATCATATTGTTGAGATCCTGCTGAAGCCTTAATATTGTGGATCAGTCCAGGCCTACCTTCATTTCCTTCTTTACTCTGTTCCTCAATATTGGAATTCCCATGCAGGTAATTCCCCCAAACCCCCATTTTCCAGTTTCTTTTTATGCATTGTCTTTCCCCATCAGCTTGCAAGCTCTTTCAAGGAAAGGTCTTTTATATATATATAATTTTTTTGCAATTTATTCTCCAATGCTTAGACTAGGGCCTAGCATACATTAGGTGTCAACAACTCTTTTCCTAAGCACTCATTAAATGTTAATAAAAAATGAGACTCTTAGCTTTGCATTATACTACTCTGATACCTTAAGCAAGACATTTCCTGTCTTTTGGTCATAGTTTACCCTCTGATAAGGCAAATGGGTTGGATTAGGTGAATGTTAGCACTTTTTCCTAATGAAAGTATTGTCTACATTCTTATTTAGCTGGAATTCACTATACTGGCTTTGAGTTATTATGGTCTTAGGTAGAAAATATTATATTTCAGCAGAGAAAGATCCAGTTCACTTCTCATTATGACTGAGTTCCAATGGATAAACTTCAATTCATTTTCTTAATCAAACATTTTAAGCAGGAAATGAGAAAAATCAGAATAATATAATGAAAAGAACACTGAATTGAGATTATGAAGTGTTGTCTTTGAATCCTGCCTCTCTCTTATTACCTCTATGGCCTTGAGAAAGTTACTTCCCATTTCTGGACCTCAGGTTTCTCATCCATAAAATAAAGGGGTAGAGCTGAATGGTCTCTGAGTACCCTTCAAGTTCTCAACAAATGATTCTATTTTTCAAAATAGTTTGCCTCTACCAACTCCAGAATATCATTAATTTTTATGTCCTTTTCTAAGACCAGCCCCAAGTTTTGGAATTATATTCAGAATTTGATTTGAGCTTCATAGAGAAAGTCTATAGTAAAGAAAGAATTATTTGGAAAATGAGAAGGGAATGATATTAGCCTTTATCTGGCCATACTATTGGATTTCATGTTAAAGGACCTTATTCAAATCTTGACTCTGGGACATGGACAGGTAGAGAAGGGGAAAATGTCTATCTATCATCTGTGTACAGCCTATTTAGTTTCATAACTCTGACTTACATATTTATTAAACCATTATTGTTGCATCATGCTCAGTAGTGTTGATGATACAAAAAACAGTTTCTGCCCTCACTGAGACTTCATTCTATTGTGTGGTGATTCATTCTCTCTCTCTCTCTCTCTCTCTCTCTCTCTCTCTCTCTCTCTCTCTCTCTCTCTCTCTCTCTCTCTCTCTCTCTCCACACCCACATACTTAATTTTCAGCAGAAGAGAAGGCACAAGTAACAGGGAGATTTTAAGAAATATTTGATGTAGAAGATGGTTCTTGAGCTGATTATTGAAATAAACTTTAGACTTTGAGAGATACAAAAGATTACTTGATATGTATGTGGTATAGCTATTCAGTGAATAATCATTAATTAAGCATTTACTCTATGCCAGGCATTGTGCCAAGTACTGGGGAAACAAAGAAAGACAGTGACAAAGGTAAGGAGCCATTACATGGACTGTCATCTATGAGGAGCAGAAGGCCAATTTGATGCAATATTCAAGAAAGAATATAATGTACAATAAGTTTAGAAAGGTAAACTGGAGGCAAAATTTGGAAAGGTGTAAATGTCAAATAGAAGAGTGCACATTTTTTCAAGAAATGATAGTAAGCCACTGGAGTTCACTGAGTTGGGAAGACATAGAACCAGATATGTGTTAAGAAAATCTGTTTTGACAGCTTGTGAAGAATGCATTGGAGACTCAAAGGAGGGTGACAAATGAGGAGACTATTGCAATAATATAGGTCAGAAATCATGAAGGACTGAATTAGTGTGGCTTGTATCTAAAGTGGGATAAGTATGACTATGGGATGATCTATCTGAGAATGGGATGGAGTCAAGCAGTTCTGAGGAAGAAAAACATCACACAGTTTGTCAAGTAATCAGATAGGTAGGACCAGTGTATATGAGGAGTCAGCGTTCAAAGGATGTTGTAAGCCTCAGAGACAGGAAGGATGGTAGAATCCTTAAGAGTAATGAGGAATTTTGGAAGAGGGATAGGTCTTGGAGGAAAAGCACTGCAGCATCAATTCAATCTTCACAGCATCCCCGGTAGCCACGAACCCAGTTCAGAATTGTGAAATACAACAAACTCTCTGCATGGAAGGCAGAACCAAAATATTTATTCAGAACTGAATCCATTACAGCCACAAAAATATATTCACAATATCAATGCAGAGGACAATACCATCCCCAAACCTTCTCCCTGCTAGCCTTCTTACAAACCAGCTCCAAATCACAACCAGGCTATCTTAAGCAAAAGCAAAATCACTCATGCTAACCAGATGCCTATTTTCCTGCATCTTTCCTAGCTCTCTCTGCTCTCAAGACTAACATCCTCTCAACTCTCTTCTAGCTCTGCCTCTTCCTTTTTCACCCATTTAGCAAATACCTCCCATCACAGGCTCCATGTGACCTAGGCAGGTTACATGGGCTTATTAATGAATATGAAAGATTTTCCATTTAAATTGCCATTACAGGCATTGACTTCTAAAATGCACATAGTGAATTTGAGCTGTCTTGTACACACAGTTTCAAAGGTCTATCAGTCAGTAGACTGTGTTGGACTACAGCTCTGAATAGACTCTATAGCTGGAAACCCAGATCTGGAAGCAATCAGCATAGAAATTATGCTTAAACTCATGAGAGTTGATAAAGTCACTAGTGTCACAAAAGAAAAGTCACTAATTTAGAATTTGAATAAAGATTGAAACTAGACCTGCCATTTCAGTGGAAATAGAAACTGAGGGGGGGCAAGGAAAGGAATCTGCCAAAGCAGATTTTCACTTTCTCTGAAACTTGAAGTCTTAGGGAATTGGTGGGAGGAACAGGTTTTGATAGCATGGTTCAGAGAACCTTGGGAGTCCCCAAAACTTTTTCAGGAAGTTCATGAAATGGAAGTTATTTACACAATGACTTTTTCATTTAATATAGACATATAAATGGATATAAACCACATTAAAATTCTCTTTCAATTTTAAGAAGGTAAAGGCATACTGAGACTAAAAAGTCTGAGAAATACTGTTCTAAATGATTCAGAGTTTAAGAAGCTTGCTCAAATTCAAGCACCCAGTCAGGACTTGATCCTCTGAGCAACATTACTTCTAATTTAGAATAAAATTTAATAACTTTATTCTACATATTATTAAAAGACAAGAATAAATATTGAGTTATGCTATTGGAGTCAAGAGAACATCCAATGAGATAATTTATAGGCAGCATCTCTTTCAAAGTTCTCTTCTACACATGCTACATTTACTGTTACTTTTTTTTTTGCTTTAAGACTCAAATGAATTGAGAGTGGGGCCAAGACGGCAGACTAGAAAGAGGGACTTACTCCAGCTCTCCCCCCACAACCCATAAAGGATTTATAAAAAAATGACTCTAAACAAATTCTAGAGCAGCAGGAGCCAATAAACAACAGAATGAAAGAGATTTCCAGCCCAACATCCTGGAAGGTTGAAAGGAAAGGTCTATTGCACAGTGGAGCACAGCTTAGCCTTGGCTGTGTGGCACCAGCAGGGACAGGACCAGAGTAGGCCTCAGGGGAAGGAATCCCTGCCAGCAGCAGCAGTTCTCAGATTGCTCAACCCACAAATGCCAAAGATAGCCTCAATGGGCAGTAAGAAAACTCTTTCACCTTGGTGAAAGGAATGCAATCTGGCCCTACCAGAAGCAGCCACTGCAGCAGCAGCATCCATTTTTGGAGCCCACCACTTAAAGACTCTGGGGAAATCAAATAGCTGATCTGAATCTCAGTCAGGAGTGGCAGTCCTGGTTTGAGGAGGAACACTGGCATGGTGGAGAAGGAGGCAGTTGCAGAGAGGGAACACTACTCACAGATCCTCGGCAGAAAAACTTTTGGTTACTCCCAGACCAGTGCTCAAGCCAGGAGAGGTACTCCCCTTCCTTGCTTGTGCCACCATGAAGGAACAGAGAATATGCAGGTTCCTAGAGCATACACTCCTCTTGACAAAGGAGTCAAAAGTCAAGTAACTATCTGGGAAACTGCTCAAAAAACAGAAAAAAAATAAGACTATAGAATTTCTTGGTGAGCAGGTATTTTCTTCCACCCTTTCAGGAAGAGGAAGAACAAAGCATAACATATGAGAAAGACATAATAGTCAAGCCCTCAGAATCCAAAACCTCCAAATAAATATGCAATGGTCTAAGGTCATGGAATAGCTCAAAAAGGATTGTGAAAATCAAATAAGAGAGGTGGAGGAAAACCTGGGATGAGAAATGAGAGCAATTCAAGAAAATCATGAAAAGCAAGTCAAGAGCTTGCTAAAGGAGACCCAAAAAATGCTGAAGAAAACAATACCCTCAAAAATAGACATTCAAATGACAAAAGAGGTCTACAAAGCCAATGAGGAGAAGAATACTTTAAAAAGTAGAATTAGTCCAATGAAAAAGGAGATTCAAAAGCTCACTGAAGGAAATAATTCTTTAAAAATTAGAAGTGAGCAGATGGAAGCTAATGAATGTATGAGAAACCAAGAAATTACAAAACCAAAGCAAAAGAATGAAAAAATAGAGGACAAAGTGAAATATCTCATTGGAAAAACAACTGACCTGGAAAAACAGGTCCAGGAGAGAAAATTTAAAAATTATGGGACAACCTGAAAGCCATGATCAAAAAAAAAAAAAAAAAGAGCCTAGACATCAGCTTTCATGAAATTATCAAGGAAATTGCCCTGATATTCAAGAATCAGAGGGTAAAATAAATATTGAAATAATCCACCAATCACTTCCTGAAAGAGATTAGAAAAGAAAAAATCCTAGGAATATTGTAGCCAATTTCCAGAGTTTCCAGATCAAGGAGAAAATATTGAAAACAGCTGCAAAGAAACAATTTAAATATTGTGGACATACAATCAGGATAACACAAGCTCTACCAGCAAAATCTACATTAAGGGATTGAAAGGCTTAGAATATGATATTTCATAAATCAAAAGGAACTAGTATGAAAACTAAGACTCACCTAGCCAGCAAAACTGAGTATAATACTTCCGGGGAAAAAATTGGTTATTCAATGAAATAGAGAACTTTCAAGTATTCTTGATGAAAAGACCAGAGCTGAATAGAAAATCTGACTTTCAAACTCAAAAATCAAGAGAAGCATGAAGAGGTAAACAGGGAAGAGAAATCCTAAGGAATTTACTAAAGTGTTGAACTGTTTATATCCCTACATGGAAAGATCATATCTGTAACTCTTGAAATTTTTCTCAACATTTGGGTAGTGGAGGGATTATATACACACACACATGGCATGTGGTGAGTTGAATAGGAAGACATGATATGTAAAAAAAAATATATTAAGGAACGAGAGAGGAATACACTGGGAGGAGAAAGGGAGAAATCGAAAGATGCAAGAAAAAACTTTTCAATGCAGGTGAAAAGGGGTGAGGTGAGAGGGAAAAGTGAAGCTTACTCTCATCACATTTGGCTGAAAGAGGGAATAATATGCACACTTAATTTCGTATGAAAATTTATTCTACACTACTGCAAATTTGGGGAGAAAGGAATAAGTGGCATGAGGGAATGACAAAAGGGAGGGCAAATGGGAAGAGGGAGTAATTAGAAGTAAATACTTTTGGGTAGGGACAAGGTCAAAAGAAAGAATAGAATTAATGCATGGGTAGGATAGGATGGAGGGAAATATAGTTGCACAAGATGACTATTATGGAGGTCTTTTGCAAAGGTATATGTGTGTGTGTATATATGTATATACATACATACATACATACACATATACATATTGAATTGCTTGCCTTCTCAGTGGGGATGGGTGGGGAGGAAGGAAGGGAGAGAAGTTGGAACTCAAAGTGTTGGGAATGAATGTTCAGAACTGTTTTTGCTTGCAACTGGAAAACAAAAATGCAGATAATGGGGTATAGAAATCTTGTACTAAAAGAAAAGAGAGAAGATGGGGATAAGGGAAGGGAGGGTTGTGAGAGAAGGGAGGGCAGATTGGGGAAAGGGGTAATCAGGATTCATGGTATTTTGGGGTAGGGGAGGGGAGAGATGGGGAGAAAATTTGGAACTTAAAATTTTGTGGAAATGAATGTTGACAACTAAAAATAAATGAATAAACTTTAAAAAAGAGTCAAAAGGATTATCATGTAAATGACAGTTATAGTTATAATTTTGGAAATAATGATTAGAATGATTGCTTGAGAAAGCTTAGAGAGATATTATTCTCCCTTCCATATCTGGAAAGAAGATAGAAGAGTCAGAGAAATAAAGGGGGATGGGGGAATCAATTTTTCTTGATGACTTTATTTTAACATTTATCTTCCAATGAGGATGTAAAGAATGTCTGAGAAGAAAATTTGTTTTCTAACTTGACTAAGCTAAAGAGTGGAAACATATGAGGAGAAATATTCTTCATTTTTAATGACAGAGTTGACTCTGGCTTTGAATTTTCTCAAAGATCAAATGCTATAAATAGCTTTCTAAGTGTTTTTGTGCTTGTTATAATTGATTACATTGTTAATTATTCCTAGAACCAGGAATTCTAATGAAGAATCAATTTAAGTCATATGGGATTATTTACTCTTATGGAGAGATGAGTGATTGCTAATGGGAAAAGGGTTTCTTTACAAAGACATAAAAATATTTTGGCCTCAGTTTCTTCATCTCTAAAAAGAGGATAAATTTTACATTAATTGTGGGAAGTAAGCCCAACCAGCAAGCCCCAAGCTGTGAGAAATGTGCTCATCTTAAAGAAAGAATAACTCCTGTTGTGAAATCAGGAAACTTTTAATAATCTTTACATCCATTCCCCCTGCATAGCCCGGGAGCCTCCCCAATAGGGTGATAGAAAGAGTACAGTAGGTTCAGAATAATGACAACTTCTTATACTGCTCCCAATTTTGGACTCATCACTCCACCATCCCCTGGCCATTTGACATCATGTTCTCCTCTCTGATAGGCTTTCCCTTAAATAGCTCATCACGCATGCGCAAAAGTTTCTGACCTCTAACCTGACCATGTTAGTGCACAACCCTGATCACCTAAAGCTGTGGAAACAGAGCTTCTTCCATGTTTCCCACATGAAGTATCTTCTGAAGTCTATCCCAAATCTAAAATCTTATGATGTGGTATTTATGGAATTATATTGATATGATCTTTTCTGTGGAGCTGTTCCCTTCTCTGATTATAGAGCACCTCTTTGATAACAATTATAGATGGATCAATAGATTGATATATATATGTATATATAATTATATGTATGTATGCATATATATATGTGTGTGCATAGGTGTATATATATATATAGGTGTATATATATATATATATATATAGGTGTATATATATATATATATATAGGTGTATATATCCACACATACACACAGGCATATATGTTGATATGCCTATCTATACATACATATATGTCTGTGTGTATATATACATGTTTGAATATATATGTGCATGTTGTGTGTGTACAATTTCCTCAGTTTGGGGGAAAGTCCTAGTGTGAAAAATCAATCCAGTCATGCAGATTGTTAACTTGTTTATAACTTAAAGTCTTAGAGGGATGCTTTAGCATCTCCAAAATTCATGTTCATGAAACCAGTATGTATAAAAGGGCAGAATGTGGAATCCTTCCAAACCTTACTACATATATAAGCAATCTGCAAACTTAAAATGTCAATAAGTAATATTTTCTTTATGCTGTAGAGTCAAAAAGATGTTTTTAGATTTGCTCCATCTGCATTCATAATATTTCTGTGAAAGACAAGAGGATTCATGTAACCAACATGAGAAGATGGAGTAAGCCTATTATTCAGGCCCATTCAGTCACTCAGGGTTAGAAACAGCACCCACACTCAACTCTTCTGACTGTATATCAGAACTTCATTTCCAGTCTTGGAGACAACAAAGTCACTAAGCTCTCCAGAACAATAACGGAGCTCGGTTAGTGAGATAAGGACACAACAACAGCAACAGCAATCAAAAAAATCGCATTGCTCTTTTAAATTCCAGTTAAAGAAAATAGTAGAAAGATATTTTATCTTACTTAAATCAGAAAAATTCAAGTTAACCAAGATCAACATTATGGAATTATGGTAGAATTATTATTTTAGGCTACAAAGGATATCTTGGAGGGAGGAATAATGTCCTTCAAAATGCCAGAAATTATTTGAAAATGAGATCTATCCAGAAAGTATTTTTACACAATTTCTTTAATTGTGCCCCCAGTGATGAGAATGACTAGTCATTTTTTTAACCTTGTTCTTGGCTGCAAGAAGTCAATTTTAAAACAAAATCTCTCAAAGATCTCTTTCATTTTCTTTAGAATTGCAAGCAAATCCTCCTTTACATAAGTGATAAAAATAATGTGGAGATTGCTTATAAAGTAGCTCAGCAGGAGTTTAAGGGTTCCTGAAGTAAAAGCAAGATTCTAATGTTGATTAGCTCACTCCTAGGCTTGTTAACAAAATAGATGTTCAGAGAGATAGATGGTCTTGACTAAACATTATATTTCTATTTAGAAAAAGCCTCAGACAACTTGGGGGTGCCAGGAAAATCACAAATGTCACAATGAAATTGACACAATATGGATAAAGTTGAAGTGAAACCATTTTAGAAAGGAAATTTCTGTGTAAATTTTAAAATAAAATATTTTGACATGATTAAATAGTCTAAAGGTTCAATGGTTTGAGTACTGGAAAGGACTATAGAAATCAATCAAATAGGTACAGTTGACTTTTCCAGTGGAAGCAAAAGCAGTATAGGAAATGTTTTTTTTTTTTTCTTTTTTGCCACCTTCATCCAAGTACTAAGTTTGAAAGTCACAATTGGAAATTAGATGCTTCCTGATATGTCTCATGTTCTTAACATGGGGCTAACTGCCTTAATGCCGGTTCTTTTGAATAGGATGGGAAAAGCAAAATTTCAAAGAACCTAGCAAATTTTGATAAGTCAGCTGTTTCAGGAACTTAACACTAGTTGTATGGTTAATTCAAAATGAAAGAAGATTATTAATATTATTTTTCTCATTCATTCTCTCTCTCTGTATTTATGTGTATGTGTGAGTTCATATATATGTGTGTATATATGCATATACACACATATATACATACACATATTTGTGTGTATATACACACATGTTTATTTAAGTTTTCCCTCCAAATTACCAGCTATGTTTTTCAAGTTTTCTTATATTTAAGCAATTTTCTGAGACATATCAGAATTTTTAAAAAGAAAGAAAAGATAGACAAATTCTAAAGGAATACAGTTTTGCTTATGGAATACCCTGCTTCTAATACAGTACCTTGGTAATAAATATTAGTTCAGGCTAATTGAATTAACCAGAGTTACATAAGGAAGGGAATAAACATTGATTAAGTTCTTATTCTTTTCCAGGCCTTGCACTTAAGCACTTTACAAATATTAGCTCATCTCGATGGGTTCCAGACTCTGGGAAGCTCCTTGAACTCTTCTTAAATCTTCCCAATTAATCTTGCCTTTCATCCTCAAATCTGTTACCCTTAACCTACCCTGGCTACAGTGTGGGTTACCTCTAAACTGCACCAAATTCGTCTCACACATGCCTTCCATTGTCCGATACCTCCCAATTACCACCAGCTGTTTCCCACACTTGATTACATCAGTAGTTACCCCAGTCTCATCAAGATCCTCCTTAGTCCCTCCCCCCAAAATAATACACCACCTCTAGATCTTTCCCAAGTTCTTTCTGCACATAAGTTCCATCTTGCCTCCATGAAGGTGCTCAGATTCAATCCAGCTCTGACTTTGTCTAGTAGTTTTTGTTTTACTTTGGCTGAAAGAAGCCTACAGTTGAATTCATTTGGCAGGACCTGATGTGTCAGTATTTTGGGGTCCAGAGCACCTCAAACCTCAATATTTTGGTTCCCTAACCTCATCAATTTGATCCTCTAAAACCCAGGAAGGGAGATGCTGTTTTAGCACATCTTGAGGAAACTGAGTCATACTGAAATTAAGTGACTTGTCTAAGGTCATAGGGTTAGCAAGTGTCTAAAGCCATATTTAATCTCAGGTCTTCTGGGACCAGTAGTCTCCACTGTACACCTAGTTTCCTTTTAGGAAAAGTCTATTTTAAGTCAATCATCATATTCAAAAAAGCTTTTAGAAGTTTCTTAGAGGGGGGGCGGAGCCAAGATGGCGGAGTAGAAGGACGCATGTTTACGAGCTCCGAAACCAAAGCCCATAGAATTAATGTAAAAAGAGTCCCCCATAACTTCTGGGTGAATACAAGGTGTGCAGAAGCAGAGTGGAAGAGATTTCCATTCCAGGGAGCCCTGGAGACCCATCCCCAGGGTCCGGCGCGCCCCGGAAAGTAAACCCGACCCCCAGCGCTGCCCTGGCCGAGGCCCCAGAGAAGCTGATCCAAGCAGGCTTCAGAGATGGAAGCTCCAGCAGCTGGGAAAGTCCCTCCGCCCACAGAAGCAGGTCAGTGAGAGAGGCCGGGCTGAAGGAGAGGGGAAGCGGGGTGTCTCCGTGACTCGGGCCACCTCGGGAGGAGGTGGCGGCAGCGGGGACGGGGGCAGGAAGGGACGGGGGCAGGAAGCGGCGGAGGCAGAGGTGTGGGCGGTGGCTGAGGCGGCAGCGGACCGGGACGCAGGAATCCCCCAGCAGCAGGCAGGATCTTCATTACGGAAGATTCCCGCATAAAACCTGACGGAGCTGAGCGTGGGAGACGGCCCTGACCCCATCCCGCTCTGTTACTGAAGGCTTCTGCTTAAAGCCCCCAAGGGAGCGGGATTTGGGAGGCGGGGCCCCCCACCCCACCCCCACCCGTTCCATTCCTGAAAGTCTCTGCATAAAGCCCCGAGGGATCAGAGTCTCAGAGGCGGCCCTGGCCCCACCCCAGCACCTGAACTAAAGCTCACTGATTGACAGCCAGCAGGAGGAAAGCCCATTTAAATCTCAGAGGCCAAGCACTAGCTGGGTGGATCCAGGCGGGGGTGGAAAGGAATCTCAGAAGTCAAGTAACTGGCTGGGAAAATGCCTAGAAAAGGGAAGAAAAATAAGACTTTAGAGAGTTTTTTCCAACAAATGCAAATGATCCCGACCTTCGGATCTGACGAAGATGAGGACGTATTCTTGCCATCAGGGAAAGACGTGGAGGGCGGGGCCTCAGTACCCCAGACACCTCAGGGGGGTGTTGGGGGAGCTCAGGCCCTGGAAGAGCTCAAAAAGGATTTTGAAAAGCAAGTTAGACAGGTGGAGGAAAAACTGGGAAGAGAAATGTCAGAGATGCAACAAAAGTATGAAAAACAGGTCAATACCTTGGTAAAGGAGACCCCAAAAAATGCTGAGGAAATTAACACCTTGGAAAATAGGCTCACCCAATTGGCAAAGGAGGTTCAAAAAGCCAATGAGGAGAAGAATGCTTTCAAAAGCAGAATGAGCCAAATGGAAAAAGAGGCTCAAAAGCTCACTGAATTTAATAGTTCTCTCAAAATTAGAATGGAACAGATGGAGTCTAATGACTTTATGAGAAACCAAGAAATCACCAAACAAAACCAAAAGAACGAAAAAATGGAAGAGAATGTGAAATATCTCATGGGAAAAACAACTGACCTGGAAAAGAGATCCAGGAGAGACAATTTAAAAATTATGGGACTACCTGAAAGTCATGATCAAAAAAAGAGCCTAGACATCATCTTCCATGAAATGATCAAGGAAAACTGCCCTGATATTCTAGAACCAGAGGGCAAAATAAGTATTGAAAGAATCCATCGATCACCACCTGAAAGAGATCCAAAAAGAGAAACTCCTAGGAACATTGTGGCCAAATTCCAGAACTCCCAGCTCAAGGAAAAAATCTTACAAGCAGCTAGAAAGAAACAATTCCAGTACTGTGGAAATACAATCAGGATAACCCAAGATCTAGCAGCTTCTACATTAAGGGATCGAAGGGCGTGGAATAGGATATTCCAGAAGGCAAAGGAACTAGGACTCAAACAAAGAATCACCTACCCAGCTAAACTTAGTATAATACTTGAAGGGAAAATATGGTCTTTCAATGAAACAGAGGACTTTCAATCATTCTTGATGAAAAAACCAGAGCTGAAAAGAAAATTTGACTTTCAAACACAAGAATGAGAAGAAACATGAAAAAGTAAACAGCAAAGAGAAGTCTTAAGGGACTTACCATGAGTGAACTGTTTACATTCCTACATGGAAAGACAATATTTGTAACTCTTAAAACTCTTCAGTATCTGGGTAGTTGGTGGGAGCACACATACACATGTACACGCATGCACACACATACACACATGCACACACATACAGAGATAGAGAGCACAGATTGAACTGAATAGGATGGGACCATACCTTAAAAGAAACTAGGGTAAATGGTGAGAGAGAAATGTAGGGGGAGGGAAAGGGAAAGGGGTAACTATATGTCATTTAAGAGGCAGGTAGGAGTTTTTCTTAGTGGAGGGAAAAAGAGGAGAGCTGAGAAAAACAAAAAACAAGAAGTTTACCCTCATCACATTTGACTAAACGAAGGAGTGAAATGCACACTCATTTTGGTATGAAAACCTATCTTACAGTATAAGAAAGTGGGGGAGAAGAAGATATTGCAAGGGGGGTGGATGATGGAAGAGAGGGCAAAGGGAGGAGGGAGCAATTTGAAGTCAACACTTGGGGAGGGACAGGATCAAAAGACAGAAGAGAAACAATGAGGGGCAGGTTAGGAGGGATGGTAATCCAGTTAGTCTTACACAACACGACTATCAGGGAGGTCATTTGCAAAACTACACAGATATGGCCTATATTGAATTGCCTGCCATCCCAAAGGGAATGGGTG